>SNQJ01S0248611.1:0-12986 GCA_010110895.2 Picea sitchensis
AAGATGAGTTTGTTTGAAGCACTTTATGGTAGAAAGTGCAACACCCTAGTAAGTTGGGACAACCCAGTTGATAGGGCAGTGGTTGGGCCAGAGTTGCTCAAGGAAATGGAAGAGGAAATGCTGAAGATTAAACATAATTTGAAGGTTTCCCAAGACAGGAAGAAAAGTTATGCTAATAATAATAGAACTCACATGGAATTTAAAGTAGGGGATCATGTATTCTTCAAAGTGAAGACCAACATAAGATACCTGAGGTTGGGAAATTGTTCAAAGTTGGCAGATCGATATTGTGGGTCGTTTGAAATCCTAGACAGGAATGGTCCAGTAGCATATATGCTTGCATTGCATGCATCTATGACTATACATAATGTATTTCATGTCTCATTGCTTAAGAAATATATACATGATGGTAATCCTGTTATTGATTGGAATGTGATTCAAGTGGAGTAAGAAAATGCTTTTCATGTGCATCTGGTGCATATACTAAACCGGAAAAGTAAGCAGCTTCAGAATCGAGACATAGGGCTTGTAAAAGTGTAGTGGACCTGGTATGGTCTTGAGGACGCAACATGTGAACTTGAAGATACTATGCGGGCAGAGTACCCACATCCTTTTGAAGATTTTGGAAATCTTGTTGTTGTTGTGTAAATAAGTTCCACTGAGGATAATGTAAAAATAATGGGAGGGGATTGTAACACCCCAAGGTCGATCCCTTGATAAATTGTAATTATGTTTATAGGTTGGTGTGCCAAGTGTTATAAGTTGGAAGACTTATATGTTTATTAGGCCAAAGAACCTAGATTTTAAGGCCAATGAGTCTTATGTTGTATATGTAAATACACACATCATTAATAAAATTACATCACTACGTGTAGACCGACCACGAAGAAAGAGTTATGGGGGACTAAGCTCCACTAGGTAGGGTAAGGGAAGGGGCTATGTATCTAAGAATAAGGGCTAAGAAAAAGGGATAACCTCTAAAGGGATAATATTATATTATTATTTCCAAAAGGCTAAAGTTGACATAATCTGTGTTGTACTAAGTTCCTAGGGAAAGGGAATGAGTGTTAAGTGGAGCTCATGCAGCTTCAGGAAGACATGTGTCAACCTAGGTGCATGCAGTTTCAACTGGGAAAGTCAACTCCTTGGGGGGTTTTCTCACAATTCTTGTGTCCCTCACCATTCTCGCAACTCTTGCCATTCTTGAAAGTCTTCCATACTCCCCACTTATTCACGCACTGACCATTTCCTTCATCATCGACCTCTGCATCACTCATGCACCCCTGGAACCTGCAGGCACTTGGAGCTATTCCATAATTTTCCTGTGAATCACAGTGTACCTGTACTTTTTCTGAGCCCATAACATGACTTAACGGTCTATTGTTGTTTCCAACATAGTTCCTTGACTGAGCGTTGCTTTCTTCCATCATTTGTTCTATATCGAGCTTGTTGTTTCCATCACCCTCACTTGAATTGACATAGGAATTTGACTGAAAAAGAAGTTTGTCAGGCCTGTGGGTTTGAAGAGGTGGGTTTTCATTCCCATGGACTAAAGAAGAAGGTTATTAGGCCTATAAGCAACTCTCTCCAGGTGAGAGAGGTTGTTAGGGAAGTGATTTTCCCATAGGGAGCCCAACGATAGCTATAGCGCTCGGAGAATTCATACACGACCTATTGTTGAAGCCCTGGAAGGGAAGTGGGGTAGTCGAAGGACTGTTGAGCAGAGAAGGGGCACATTTCTTGGGGTTGGACAGGCATGTGGGGAATGAGAGGTTGTATTTTGTTAGTGTGAGATGGCTCCTAGGAGAAAATCCTACCTATTGGTCTATGCGACTTTTCTGTTGTCCTTGCCAAGCCTAGGAATCCCTTACCCGGTGGAGTTTAGCCCCAGCTCGGGGGTGACCCACTGCTAAGCTTGATGAACAACGTGGTATAAGGATGGGAGGTCCATGGGAGGTCTGCACGCAGTTGGTGGTCATATGTTAAAATATAAGTACCAAATATTTGTTCTCTGTATGATGTGTATCTTGAAACCAAATTATAATGTTGTTATAATTTTCTTTGTATAATGCCTGTATGTCTTAATGTTATTTCTACATGAATAATGGTATGAAAAAAATGACATAGTTGTTTAATTTGTACTTAGATAGTTATGTACATAAATATAAATGACATTAGAATGAAGAGATATGCTTTCAGTAGAGATAGATCCCGACCTGTTGGTGGTCAGGGACATCACAAATTGGTATCAAAGAAGAAATCAAAAGATACAGTGGATTGTGTAGCATTACCCGACAGAGGTTGGTGGTCAGGGATGTTACACCATGTATGAAGAAATATGTGGTTGATTATATGGTCAAATGTCTAGAATGTCAGTTGGTAAAGGTTGAGCACAATCATCCAGATGGATTTCTATATCCATTTCTCATTCTTGAGTGGAAATGGGAAGTTGTGACAATTGATTTTATTACCAATCTACCCAGAATAGTGAGGCAGCAGGATTCCATCATTGTGGTGGTGGGTAAGATAACTAAAGTTTCTCATTTTATTTGAGTAAATCTAACTCGCAAGGTAGCAAACATTGTAGATATTTACATGAGAGAAATTTCCAAGATACATGGTGTGCCTGAGGTAATTGTTTCTAACAAATATCCCAAGCTCACTTCAAATTTCAGGAAGGAATTATTTAAAGGATTTGGAACAAATATGAATTTTAGCATAGCATATCACGCACAATCATATGAACAAACAGAGAGAGTTAATAAGGTGATTGAAGATATGTTGAGAATGTATGTGATGGATAAACCATCAAAGTGGGAAGACTATATGCATTTAGTTGAGTTTACTGATAATAATGGGTATTAGACATCTTTGAATATAAACCCATTTGAAGAATTATATGGAAGAAAGTGCAACACGCGAGTGATCTTGGATAACCCATTAGACAGAGTAGTGTTTGGGCTAGAATTGCTCAAAGAAATGGAAGAGCATATGGTGAAAATAAATCAGAATATAAATGTTGAACAAGAAATGCAGAACATTATATAGACAAAGGAAGAATGCACAAATAATTTAAAGTGTGTGAGCATGTCTTCTTGAAAGTGAAAGCTAAGAAGAGTTCACTTAAATTGGGAAGCTTCCCAAAGCTAGTGATAAGATATTGTGGGCCATTTGAGATCCTTGGAAGGATTGGTTTTATTGCATACATGCTTACACTACCTGCATCCATGTGCATTCATATTGTATTCCATGTGTCTTTCCTTAAAAAGTATGTTTCTGATGTTAATCATGTAATTGATTGAAATGTGATTCAAGTGGAGAAAGAAGGATACTTTCGAGTTCAGTCGGTGTGCATATTGGATAGGAAATCCAAGTCACTCTGGAATCTAGCAAAAGGATTGGTAAAGGTCCAATGGACATGTTACGGTCATGAAGATGCAACATGGGAACATGAGGATGTCATGTGGGATGAGTACCTACATATTTTTGGATATTTTTGAAGAATTTAGATTGGACATGTGTATTTAACTCACTAAGGACAGTGCATAAATAAGGTGAAGGGGAATGTAATACCCCTAGGATGAACCCAAAATTGTAAATGTATATATGATTTATAGGGTGGTGAGTCAGGGATTTTTTGGGCGAGAGTGCATTTCTATATATGTTTTGAGGCCATAGTTCATGTGTGATTTAGGCTAGGGAGCCTATGAGTTGAAAGGACAGTGATACTAATAAATGTAAATCGTAATCACATGTGGATTTATTAACAAAATACATCATTGTTTCATATTAAGTCAAATGAAAGAGTATGGGGGGCTAGGACTCCACGAGAGGGAAAGGGTGCTAGGACTTGAGAGGAAAAGGAGCTAAATCAAGGGGGCATAAGCCAAGGAATAATATAATATTATTCCTAAGTCATAAGTCATATTATTATGTTTTTACTCTAAGCTCCTAAGCGAGGAGAATGAATTACCAAGTGGAGTCAAAGGAAGTTCCTAGAGTGAGAAGTGTCAAGATAGGAACATGAAAATATAATTTTTGGAATTTAGTGTAATTCTCATTCTTTCTAATCACCCATTCACTCATTGAGTGTCTTCCATAATATGTACCTTTGCTTGGAGAGTATGAACTGTGAATTTGTGATTACCTAGTAAATCCTTGATGGTATGGGTTGAAGAAACAGGTTGTCACGCCTGTGGAACATTATCTTTGGGAGAGATAATTGTTGGGAATAGGGTTCCTTATGTGTTGGGCTAGTGGGTGCTAGGCTCTTAGAGAAGCCTTCTATACCAAGTGCCACATATCTCTGAGACTTCTTGGCCAACCTATTATGGAAGCCCTGGAAGGGAAGTAGTAAAATTGAAGTATTGTTGAGCAGAGAAGGGGTACACTTCCCAAGATGGGACAAGTTGTGGGGAATGAGAGGCTATGACCTGGGACTGTTTTTGGATTTGGCACATGGGCCTATATTTTGTTGTGTTCTCTTTCAGACCTTGTTTTGGTTTAGGTATCATTTTCCCTTGTGGAGTCATAGCCCCAACTCGGGGGTGACCTATTGTTGAGAGTGTATAAAAAACAGAGTCTATGGCTAGGAGGAATGTCTGAGGTCTACATATATTTGATGATTTTAATGAAAATATAAGTTTCTTTTATGTGTTTATAATGATCTACATTATGGTATATTTTTATATATTTATGCATGCATTTTATGTTGTTAGAACTACATAATCATTGCATATGCAAGGCATTGTAATTAATAAATGGTATCAGAGGAAATATTTTGTGTGGTGTGGCTTAGCTTGGAGGTCGGGGACGTTACACCCTTTCTCATACTTATGTAATTAAAGTGATGAGGAGACAGAGAAGGAGCAATTTTCTAACACTTTTGTAATTAGAGTGTTGAGGAGAAGGAGAAGGAGCATTGGCCCTTGTTAACACTTTTACCATTCAAAAGAGAAGAAGAAGGTGCATGGACCCTTTCTCACATTTTTTTATTCAGAGTGAAAATGAAGAGGAGCATTGGGAATCTTTCACACTTTAGTAATTTTCTAAAGGAAGGGAACGAGTGATATCACTTTCTTATAGTTTAGTAATTTTTAGTAGGAAGAGAAGGAGTATTGATCGTTTCTCACACTTTATTAATCAGAGTGATGAGTAGAGGAACAAGAAGCAGTGGTCCATTCTCACACATATATGTGAGCAAGCTCACATATATGTGAGCATTCAAGTGAGGAGAAGTTGCATCATGGGCCCTTTCTCACACTTTTGTAATTTAAGTGAGGAGAAGATAGAACAATGGCCCTTTCTCACACTTTATTAATATTTTGAAGGAAGAGAAGGATAACAAATATTTTCTCATACTTTAGTATTTGAAGTGTCATGGGAGAAAAAGTAGGAGAAAAAGTAAGAGTACTTTAAAGAATTAACAAATTCAACTCAAAGTAGCAATCCTATTTTAGACATTGCAGAAAGTGGTCTTCATAATATTGGATTGAATTTCAAGATTGTATTTCAAGCTTGGTTCCCTTGTTGCGGATCAAAGAATTATAGCTATTAACATAACAAAAGGAGGAGGACATGATTTTGGTCTAGTGAATTCTCTTTTATTTATTTTTATTTCAAATGTGTTTTGATGTTTGTTTATAAACTTCTTTAATGCATAAAATATCACAATTTAAATTCTTCAATGAATTTGTCTATATTCATTTCTCCTACTTTTCAGCTGTAGGGAACATAATGAAAAATTCACATCTTGAAATTGCATAATTATGGCACACACTGGAAACATTAAAGTATGGTCCTATAAGTAATTAAGATGTGCGTGAAGTGAATAATTAAAGAAAACAATCCATTTAATGTCTATGAAAACCCATTTTATTTTTAATATTGTAAAATGTATAAAACAAATTCCACTTAGAAAATTTTGATTATTGTAAATACTTAAAGAAAATATAGATGAAAAATTATAATGATTGTAATGTATCTAATATGTCATGGGAATTCACATTTTAACTATTTAATTAGAATTAAAAAATATATTTAAAAAAAAAAAAAAAAACATGTATGTTAATATATGTTAGTGTGTTTATTTAAATTGTATTTATTTTCCCGTGGATGGGGTGCTAGTGCAAGCCAACTGGCGTGAGGAGGAAGAACGGGTAGGCCAACGAGGCAGGGAGCCATGTGATGAGCTCGTGCCAACGTCCGCCACCCCGACCCTGTATTAAATTGACCTTATGTCGTTGCAACGACTGTAATTCTGTTGCACCCGTCCCCTTTACGAATTACTCTATGGCTCTGCCATTTGTGTTAGCTTCTCACTCTCGCTCGCAGACTGACTTGCTCCTCCCTCCGTTGCCCTGGCCTGGTTCAAACTGGACCTTCATGGTGATTACATCCCCTGCCCATCTCGAGGCTCTATACTTCTGCCTGGTGCACTTAGTCTTTTTCTGCATTCATTCGATGAAACTCATGCCACGTCAAAGGGGACAGCCACGAGGCTCTCCATGGCATCCTCGTCGGCCCCGGGCCTCTATCTCGCCCCCTGGTTTTCCCTCCACGATCTCCTCACCGCCTCTCCAGCCTGAGACAACACCTCTCGCCCCCTCCACCTCACATGTCTCTCGATTTGAGTGCTTAGCCATCATTGACATCTCGTCGGGCTCTTCTTCACGATACCTTACTATCCCTCCGAATTCCAGAACTTTCGAGCCTCCCCACGCACCATTCGCTGGCTCCTCAAGGCCGCCCATGGGGGCGCCACCTTCTGTTTGAAGGGCCCAAAACAACGTGAACCCATCTTCTGACTCTATCTTTGACTCGCAGTTGAACGAAAGTTTTACTATTCTCTATGGTCTGGTCTTCGAACTCCGTCAGGGGATGGAGGACCTCCAATTCCGTCTGGAGATCATGGATGGAAAGATCTCAACCCTCCTTCAGATTCTTTCCTCCCTCCAAGATGCTTTCCCCCCTGACCCAGTAGACGCGGCTTCAGCAGAGGAACCCCATGCAGAGACCAGCGAAGGAAACGCCCAGACGCAGCGTTCCGTAGAGATTGTTGTGGAGCAAGCTGAGCATGAGGACACGGACGTGGAGAAGGCTACAGGACAACATGCACAACAGGACACCTCGTCAGTCGCCAACTGGGACGAGAGCAACGTGGACGCTGCCATGCAGTTGGAAAGCAAAGGGACACTCATCGAAGAGGAACCTTGGTATGAGGTCGTTCTTGCCACTTGGCCAGGTTATTTGCCAAGTGTTTGAGCCCATAGGGGTTCTTTACTTTTTTTAGCTGCATTCCAGTCAGCTTAGTTCTGCTCTAAAAGACTGTTAAATTATCAATGCTCGACTTATCCGGCTGGCTGAACTGGTTTCCCCTCTATTGGGGCAGTTCAGTAATTACAGTACGGTTACTATCTGGTTCTTGTACCTCTGGCTTGATTTTTTGAAGGCCCTTTATATATAAAACCTCTTACTTACAAAAAAAAATAAAAATTGTATCTATTTTTAAATATGTGATAGTTGTGTGAGTTAAGTTCATTTAGATTTTTTCAATTATCCAGTTAATCTTAGGTGTTTGTTAGGTCTCCTCAATCCTATAAATTGAGAGGTTCTCCTTGAAATTAATCAATTCATCTATATTAATTAACTGTGTAACGCCTATTGGAAATGGGCACAATTAATGGTTTTTTAATCTAAAATCTTAATCTGATGGTTAACAATTAAAGATGCAGTCATATTCTTAGTGGTCAACCTAAATCAATGAATGTGATTTATTTTTCATAACTTCCTTGCATTTATGAATGCATCGGTTAAACTTTTTCATATTTACCTAATCATATTAAGAAATTACTGTAAAACAATATAATTACCACTTATAAATGATTAACATAAATTAATATCTATGCAATCCAGATTTAAATGATTAACCTCTAGATTTTAGTGGGCCTAAACCATAGATTTTAGTGGGAGTGGCGTTTTTAGTGTGCTAATTAGTGTTAGGAATTTTTTTTTAACTAAGCAGGGGCGTTCGGCTGTGCTCGTAGATTATTCTCTGTTAATATGAGATCATTCATAATTTGGATTGATCCCTAGATCTGCACATGGTATGACAAAAGGAACTTTCTACCCTACTTGTTTTTTGAGTAGGTGTATACACGTACTGTTGTTTTCTTATTCTCTCAGGTGTGTGTTTTGTTTTGTTTCTCCTCTGGTTTTTGGCCCATCGTCTCAGATATAGGCGTGTCTGCATAGATGTTGGCCGCGTGTGAGCTCAATTATCTCAAATCTGGGATACTGCCCTTTTGTGTATCTCTAGAGAGTCTTTGTTACAACCGTGGTCATACCTCTGAATATCATGTTGTCGTACCTCGCGCTAGCCTTTTTGTTGTCCATGTGGCGAAGCCAAGGTTCATTCTTGGTTTCCTCTCAGACATATGCGACTCTCAACCTCAATGAATTCAACTAAGAGGGAGACGGAGATGGCTCTTCAAACTGCGGGACAGGCTATTGACAAACTGGTTGCGTTTTCCACCAATTGGGTCGACAACAAAAGCCGATGCTTCCTGCCGAAAATCAAGCCTGAATTGCAGGCTCATCATCTCGGCTGGGCTTTTCGTGGGTAGATTCCAATGGTGAATCCATGGATGATGCTTCTGCGCCACTAATATTCCACAAGGAGTCCAAAACGGATCCCGCGACCTAGCTGTGGGTCATTCGAGAATTCTTCACGTGGCCTGGTTATGTGTCTTCAGAGGGTTTGTTCCTGTGACTTGGACCAAGAAAACGCAGAGAACGGCCATAGACTGTCGCTTGTCGATCCCTGGGGAGGCACTATATTTTATGGTCACCTCGGGGTTAGAACTCCAATAGACAATGATGCACATTTATTTGACTGTTGTTTGGAGTATCTATGTGTGAATTACCTCCTTATGTTCTCTGGCATCCATACTTTCAGCCTTTTCTCCAACTCGCTATTGTTTTTCCTACTTGTTGGGATCATAGCGGGGGTGGATCTTCCTTTGTCTATCTCATAGTTCCGTGGTGAAGAGAATATCAGTGGGGATGGTTGAGGGTGTAGACACGAAGAGCGTGGCAGTGATTATGGGTGTGGCCGTGCCTATTCTTCGCTTTCTGATGTGTTTTTTCACAACCATTCTAGTGAGTTGAGCATGTCGATTCATGGGCAGAAGGTGACATCTCTAATCCGCTTCAACGGGGGCGTTCTTGTCCTACTTTTCTTTTGGATTTTGTTCAAATTTTACTTATCATTCCTATATCTGTAGGCTATGGATCTATTCTCTTCTGCAAGCGCCATTCTAGAAGAATAAATTTCTTTATTGCCTTCGTCTACCTCATCGACAGCCATGTTTATTATATGAGTAGTGATGCTTGGAAACAGGGAGGCATAGATGCAACTGGTTCTCTGATTTTCTTGACTTTGAAGGTCATTTCTAGTGAAGTTAACTACCAATATGGTTTACTAAAAGAAGATAGCTTACGTTAAGATCAAAAGAAAAACAGGTTGCTTAATTTCCCTTCATTCATTGAGTATTTGGGCTATTGTCTTTGTTGTGGGAGTTAATTTGCTGGACCTGTTTATGAAATGAAACACCACCTTGACTGGATCTATTCTTGGAATTGCATGTGAACTGAGTTTGTGGTTTTCGCCACATTTGATGCTTTTTTGATATTCTCTTTTCTTCTCATGGGATGGGTAAATTTTATCAGTTGTAAATGGGTAGCTAACATGGCGTTGTTTGTCGGGCCCCATATCCAAGATTGTTTTAGAGGATGTTTTTTTATTTTTTTTCTCTTTTTTGCACTTTGAGTAGTAGATTTTGGGTCACTTGTTTAAATATTCTTATAGTGTTACTAGGCATTTATCTTCATAACCAGCTTTGTTTTGCAGCACTTGGAGCTAGCCACTTTGGAGTGGTTTTTGCATAGTTGTAGCTAGCCACTTTGGAGTGGTTTTTGCCATAACGTTCAACTAGCACCTTCATACTTTTCCATCATTTGTGACATCCATTGCCATCATCTACGGCCACCTAGTTCAGCATTAAGGGGGATGGTGTGTAATGCTTCTTTGGGTGATTCCTGATGCTTCACCATTTTTTTTGATATCAACCACGTTTAAGAGTGATCTTCGTATAGAGCACTAATTCTTGTTTTGACTTGGCGTTTACAATGTTGAATAACTTATACACTCATAAATGGATTGACATCCATAAAAACACTCATTTTATAATATTTTTGTAGATAGTACACTACGTGTAATATACATTATTGTATATTACAAAGTCTTTTGGTTATTAATTATAATATATTAATTATTATATTAATGTAAAGTCAAATCCCTTATCTAAAATATGTGACTATATTCATTTGTATACTTTTATACACAATTTTAAACCCAATAGTACACTACTTGTAATATACATTATTGTATATTACAAAGTCTATTAGTTATTAATTATAATATATTAATTATTCTATTAATGTAAAGTCAAGTCCCTTATCTAAAATATATGACTATATTCATTTGTATGTACTTTTATACACACAATTTTAAACCCAATACATGGAATATATATATATAGTATTTTGCTTCTAATTGGTATTAGAGGATGGGGTTGTACACCACATCCTCCACATTTTCCAATGTTTCCAACGCTCCCTCCACATTGGAATTGAATACCAACGCTCCCTCCACATTGGAATTGAATAAAGGTATTAAAGAATTTTGTGCGGGCTTCCTAATTTAACTTACGACTACAATCTTCGTTGGATGCCAAAATTGAAAAATTGAATTACTTAGTCCTCCACTCAAGTTGATAGGCAACACCAATTCAAGTCCAACGAAAGATAGAGCCTCTATCTAGCAATTAGATGTTATTGAATATGGAGAATAAATGCTTAATGCCAAAATTGAAAAATTGAATGAAGGATTACTTAGTTGTCCACTCACACGTTAATATCACACGTTAATAGGCAACACCAATGCAAGTCCAACGAAAGATAGAGCATCCATCTAGCAATTAGATGTTACTGAATATGGAGATGATGAAAATGATGCACGTGATCGTTCACTTTCACTTCTTCTGGATGACAAGTACGAACCCAAAAATAATTTATATGCTGATGATGATGACGCGAGGGTCTCTAGGCAAATATTCCAGTCTCCACACACACTAATAAGAATAATCGCCCTCGTTCTTCTGCAGTACCCAACAATGCAATCCAACTGCTTGCTCTACTCATGACTAGAGAAGAAGAGAATTGAAAAATATCAGAGTTCATTAAAAAATCAGAGGTGGATTGGCAAAGATATTTGAGAATAGGAGTTAGGCAACAAGAAGGAAAAGGAGAGGGTAGAAAGAGATTGATAAAATGTTATCATAGAGACAATGGATGAACATTCGGTTACATAGATCAGTTACAAAAATGCAACCGAGATTTTAAATATATAGATCAGTTGAGGAAGTACTTATTTCATGTATACAAACTTTCTATGTGCGTCTTATCTTTGAAAGGCCAAAAGACCTTATTTGTGAAAATAATCTTTATACACAAGCGCAACTAGAACGACATTTATCTAGAGGGGATTCTGAAGTGGATGGAAATGAGATAGAAAGGGAAGGTTTCATGGGCCATCCAATTTGTGACTTTTGCACGAAATGATTTTATGGAGACAATGAACTTTACTTTCATATGTCAAGAGATCATTATACTTTCAATATATTCCAAAGAAGGCACCTTGAGCACTTTGAGTATTATTGGAATTATAGTGATTTAGAGGCACACTTTAGTCAAGAACACTTTCGATGTGAAAACTTTGATTTCCTTGCAAAAACGTTTGTTGTATTTGCATCTGAAGAAGAGTTGAAGATGCATAATGCAATTGTGCATGCTGGAAATATGTCATGGTCTAAACGCAATGTTGCACTTCAAATTCCTGTTAGTTTTCAATATAGGCATCCAAGTAGTGAACATGAGTCTCATCGAGAGGCCATAGGATGAGAATGAAACATGAATAATTGTTTTTTCTGCAACTAATCCAGCTAGCAGTGAGACGTTTGATATATAGAATGCCATTTGTGAATACATGTTGACTACAAGTGCTGAAAATTTTAATTCTAGGAAGATTTTTGACCGAGTGTCGTCATTGCTTTCCTCT
The DNA here is from genome assembly GCA_010110895.2 of Picea sitchensis. NCBI lineage: Eukaryota > Viridiplantae > Streptophyta > Pinopsida > Pinales > Pinaceae > Picea > Picea sitchensis. The sequence continues at coordinate 12,179 of SNQJ01S0248611.1, forward strand.
GACATGGTAGAAAGTTCTTCCACGAATAGAGCACTTAACTATCCTCTTGAATAATCTTCCTTTCCTCCCCTTCCTAGGGTGACAGAAAATTCTTTGCAGAAATCTAGAAACAAAGGAAAACAATCGGGTAAGTCTATGACTGCACTTCTATGTGGTGGTCAAGGAAATGAAAGGGTTCTTAATGCAACAGAATCAAGACAAAGTCTTGGTCTAGGGAAGCTTTCTTCCTTGTACCCCATGAATTCATCCTCAAATTATAAAAATGACAATAGAAATGTGAACTATTCTAGTGAGCCTATTGTTGTTAATGCTCAAGAACCGGTGCCAAATTCAAACAAGTTCCCCCCTATGGTTGCACTTCTACGTGGTGGTCGAGGAAACATAAGGGATGTTAATACAGCAAAATCGATAAACCATTTTGGTCCAGTATAGTTTTCTTCCTTGTACCCTATGAATTCATCATCGAATCAGATAAATGGCAACAAGAATGTGAATTGTTGTAGTCGACCTACTATTGTAAACTCTCAAGAATCAATGTCTAATTTAAATGAGTTTCCTCCTATTTTAGGAAGTCATCATGTGCATGTTGTATCTACAATTGAAAACCAAGGCCAAGGTCCAAGAAATGCACCTTTACTGAGTAGTGAGGAAATGTTTTATGCAAACAAAGCATTAGTTGAAAATATTTGATCAGGTTTGGGAGGCAATGAGAAATAATTTGCAGCATTTAAAGATATTTCTGCTTAGTTTCGAAAAAGTGATATTGGTCCTCAAAAGTATTATTCACATATATTAAAGTGGGCTTTGT
>SNQJ01S0248612.1:0-12986 GCA_010110895.2 Picea sitchensis
TTAGGATCCTTCTCTATACCAATATTGCACTCATTCACGTAAGCTTCTTCATTTGAGGCTTTACCCTTTACTGCCACATCGTTCTTGTCAAATAGTATTTCCAAAGGAACTAGTCCCTTTGGGATATGATTTTTGGGCAGCTGGACAATATGATGGTTAGAAATTTTGTTCAGAAAAGCATCATGATGAGGGTTTATTTCATAATTAGGATCTTGATCAATGTGTAATGAAAAAAACTCATCAACAGTCTCCAAGAACCTCTTGATTTCAAGATCATCCTCAAACACTTTCCAATGGTTGACATTGTCAGTATAGAGGGTCTATATTGCACTTCTACATCATACCTAAGTTTAGGTGGCAGAGGGACTCTGAAAGTACTTGCTGACGCAGCCAGAGAATCGTCCATAGCATTCTCTTCTCTTGGGACAAATGAGATGTTGAAAGCCAAGAAAAAACTATCGACTAGATCCCATAATTCATTTTTGTAACTCCTAAGTCGAGGGTGCTTGGCTTGATAAATGTTTCTGATCCGATGGACAATTAACTCGACATCCCCAAACATTGATATCTCTTTAATTCCCAGGTCTTTTGCAACCCTCAAACCCAAAACAAGAGCTTCATACTCTGCCACATTATTGGTAGCTTCAAATTATAACTTGAAGGACAGAGATATAATTTCTTGAACAAGTGAAACAAAGACCACTCCAACACCAACACCTTCTCTGGAAGAGGCTCCATCAAAGAACATTTTCCAAACAGAAGAGACTAGAGGAGATTCTCCGTAGAAAGTAAGAGACTGTTTTTTTATTTCAAGAGGAGGCTCAGGGGCATTGGTGAGTTGCAAAAAGTTGGATCCCAAATCAGTATCAAGTGAAAAAATAGGATGGTTGGTAGGGTCTGCTTCATCTCTAATAATGTAGGCCAACTGATCTTTTCTGTACAATCTTCTATGCTCCCCTCCTAACATAGGAATGGTAGCATATGTGAGGTCCATCTACAAAGTTCATCCAAGTCTTTTAATCCAAGATCTTGACAAGAGCATGCCAAACTTGGGAGGAACATCAACCACCATGATATCCATGACCACACTTTTCATGGGTAGCTAAAACAAGGTTACAACCAGATATTTGATGACCCCAAGGCACTGCACTCTCCTTGAATCAAAAGAATATAAACCATGATAATCATTGGTGATTTCTAATCCAAGTTCTTCCATGACAGTTTTTGGCATGATATTATGAGACGCCCCTAAGTCCATCAAACAATTATGTAGCACCTTGTCATGTACGTTCAGTGAGGTGTAGAAGGGAGGGGATGAATCATATATGTCTTCTATCAAGGGACCTAGAATGACTGTCGACTTTTCATCTTGAAGGTTTACTGAGTCTGTGGAATAAGATGAAGGCTCGGGTTGCAACAGTTTAGAGACGGATCTTTTAAAATCTTCCTGCTTGACCAGCTCTGAAAGGGGTACATGGATTATGATCTTTTGAATTTCATGCTCAAAGTTAAAATAGGAGGGGAGCTTCAACACTTCTCTCACTTATGGGACACAACCTTTGGATAATGGTGAGGGATTCTGTGTTTTCTTCTCCTTGTTGTTGTTCGCTGCGTCTTTAGCAGGCTTTTCTGCTTTGGAAGGTTGATCAGGGACATCATACTTCCCTTCTTTCTTCTTAGACCTAAGGTTATATTTATTGGGATTACTATTGGTCTTGTCCCCGTTACTCAACTCATTTATTTGGTTGTCCATGATGGACTCTTCGTATGCATATTGAATTAAATGGGGAAAATGGGAGGTGTCTCCAAGACAATGGATTTCATGATCTAACTCTTCTTCCTCACCTTCTACATCAACGACAAGGTTATTTTGGATGGGGATTTGGATTTTCTGATCATCCCTATCTCTGATTCTAGGATCTCTCGGAAGTATCTGAGGGGTAGTATTTGGTCTTCTGAAGTTACCCATGTTATCAGTACTTTGGGCACTCTTATAACTCTGCTTCCCTTCAAATCTCATCTTCTCCATTTCTGTAGAAAGAGACTTTACCAACTTGGTCAATTCATATACTTAAGGATGGGATGCATAGGAACCAGAGGTTGAGGCTTCAGATCTCCCTCTTCTTTTGTCTCTATCAGCCTTATTTTTTAGTCTAACAACCGCTAACATATTGGATTCTACTTCTAGGGCTTCATCTTGCATATGAGCCAATGAGGTAGCTCTTCTCTCTCTCAACAGGAAGTAGAAATTGGGGTCAAAAGCACTAGCATAAGTAATTTTGGCAGAGGCTTCCGTAGAATTTATCTCAGCAGGGATCTTATTGTACATTTTGTTGAATCTTTTGGAAAAATCAGAGACATATTCTACCTCTTTTATTTTTAGAGACCCGAACTCTGTGATATAATACATAAAGTCTTTTTTATCCCCCCATTATCTCAGGAAAACATCATCTAAAGTCTCAATCCCAACAATGGATCCAGGGGTTAATCCTCTAAACCACTTCCCAGCCTCACCATCAAGGCTCTGAACAAAAACTCTCATCCATACATCTTCATTTTCAATATTTAGATTGTTTGCATAACTGTAGAAGGTAGCAAGGTGTTCTTCAGCAGTTATGTGTTCTTCCCCAGTGAATTTGGGTATGTATTTTAGTTATTCTTCAACAGGGAGAGCATTCATTGGTTGAGATAGGACTAGAGGTGCATATCTTGCAGCCACTATGTCTTCCATTCTGTTCCTAGGGGGATTAGCGCCTGCCAATGGGATGTGAGGTGGAGGAGAACTAGGAGGGGATGGAGCTTGAACAGGGGAGACTGGGGGTGTATTTCTGGGAGGAAATGGAAACAATAGAGGATTAGGGGAAAAGGCTAGAGGGCTTGAGGGAACAGAGGTTTCCCTCACAGTAGAAGCAACAACTCTAACAGGGGGAGGAGTGGTAAAACCCGGAGTGAGAAAATCTTCTAAGGTTCTGGTTCTAACCCATGGTACAGCTTCAGGGGAGATAGGAGTGACAAGACTTTCTCCTTCCAATCCCAGACCAGGAGAGGAGAAATCAGTAGGAACACTCCCAAACTTTAAGCTTTGGGAAACTCCAGTAGATGGTATAACAGGAAAAGGAGAAGAACCTATTGGATTTTCTAAATGAGGATGGTGAAAATCATCAGAAATACCTGGTTCAACAACTGCAGTACCTTCCTGAGGGGTCTTTCGTCTTCTGACAATTTTCTTTGAGTTAACTTCAGGTGTTGTTAAAGACAATTGTGGAGTAGATCTCGTGTGTCTGCCTCTGGAAGCCACAAATGGAACAATGGGGTCATAACAGTGGAATCGCTAGGTGCAAAGTAGAAATCTTCAATGTACCGAGTTCTTATGCACCTTCAGAACCAGTAAGCTTTGTCGTTCAATCCCAGGGAAAATCTTCAATCCATCCCCGACAACGGTGCCAAAAATGTTATCACTAGAGGTCACCTTTGGATTGCAACAGAGATAAGCCTAGTACCCATCATTTTTTATGTCACAATGAATAATTTAAGGGTGGTCGAATGGATGGAAACTTAGGATAATATCGCTTTAACTCAAGAAACTGGGATGGTACGCACAAGCAGACGAGGTCTTGATCTAACTTCAGACAGTGAGTTGTAGTAAGTGTGAGTAGGGGGAATAACTTGAGGAGAAAATGGAAGGGACTGCTACGGGCATCCGGTCTTCCAGCGGCCCAAGGAGGAAAATCCTTGAATACAAGATCCTCTTGGATCCAAAACTTCAGGAAACTGAAGCCACTATAACAACACTGCAATCAAACATACATCACAATATGATTACAACAACTTGACTGGATCATCCATGCCTGAGTCTTCAATATCAGAGGCAAAAGAGGTGGAAAAGGAGGTTGACTGTCATTAAACAAGAAGTCTCAAAATGCAATACATAACCAGAGAACCAAAGGATTTACTAAAACTTTACATACGAGAGCTTAGCTCAACCATTGACATTAAAAAAATATCAAAACTGAGTATTTATACTCAAAACAAATTGCCACCACCAGGAGTGTGACCTGGCTACTGCAATCAAAGCTTTGCGTCTGCATCTCTTATGCCAGTTTGCACTTGCATTCTTTTGTCAGACGTGATCTTAGACCAGTATGGGCTTTGTAGGAGAATTCATTGACAGGGGAACTTTGAGCAGACAGTCTACCTCCACGACCATCCTTTCCATGCTTTCCATTTATAGGGTGAAACGAGGTTTCAACAACCTCCCCCATTTACATTAACTACTTTCATCGGGATCGAGATGAAATCTGACATCCATGAATGTTCCAGGAGATGTTCACAGCTCCTTCAAGTCAATCCCAGTGCCTTGAGACCACATAGATCTTCCTCTGTGAAAAATATGGACTCCCTAGGCTTCTGGAGTGACTCCTCTCCATCGCTTCATGCGACCTCAGGCCATGTCCCCACGCTTATCCCATATGAAATTTTGGGATTTTGCACTTTAGGAGTCTTCACTCCACTTGATTCCAAAAATCCTGATGCTCGAACTTGCGAAATGGCCCATCCAGATCGAAGGTCGAACCTACTTTGAATTTGATGTCCATGAGCATCTCCCCAAATAACCTTAATCGCCAGCCGCTCAATAGGCGCATGCCCTTCCTTATAGCCTCGCTTTCCATATGACTGTGGTTTGTGACCGTGGGCCCAATTCCTGGGCGCTTCACGACTTCATGTTTCGCGATTTCGCATTTCACGAATCTATACTGTGCTCCATGCTAAAACCTTCGAGTCGCGAAATCACGATTTCTCAGATCAGGTGCCACGCGTCCCTTTGAATCGGACGGCCCAGATGAATATCGACATTTCAGGACTTCGAAAATTCTGTGCATTCCTCACTTCAGATTTCCAGAAATGATTTCCAGAAAGAATCAATGACAAAGGTAGAGAGGGCAGTGATTGACCCAGAGAAAACAAAAGCATGGGGTCGAGACTGCTTAGAAAGGATTACACAAAACAAAAATGTCGCTCAAACGATCGAGGACAAACACAGATCAAATTACAAGCTGAAAGGGGAAAGACTCAAGATTGGGTCTGTGAAAAGGAGAGAGACGGGGAAAAACTACAGACTTAGGTAAAAACCACAAACCCACAAGACCCTGACAAGTTTATGCGATAACATAATCCATTTTTACATTCAAAAATGGATTTTAAACAACAAAAAATAGTGACTTCATACAAATTTATATCACCAAATTTCTATGAAAAAAAACATTTCATATAACAATTAGACAATGCCCATCTCACTCACTAAATATCATCTAATTCATAGCTTTGATCCATGCACCCTTCTTGTGTGAAATTTGTTGTTTTGATCCATGCATTCTTCTTCTTGTGTGAAATTTCTACGAAAAAAACATTTCATATAACAATTAGACAAGGCCCATCTCACTCACTAAATATCGCCTAACTCATAGCTTTGATCCATGCACCCTTCTTGTGTGAAATTTGTTGTTTTGATCCATGCACCCTTCTTGTGTGAAATTTGTTGTTTTGATCCATGCATCCTTCTTGTTGTGTGAAATTTGTTGTTAAGTGCATTGGACAATCCCAAGAGCTCGAGACAGTACGTCAAAGACAAGTATCTTGTAATGCATATGGCAGGGAGCCCTCCACACTTTGAATTTTAGGTTCATGATACTATTTTTTTTTTTAAGTTCTTTGGCTACAATTTTATCGTGGCTCACTATAATTAAGATTTTTTTTTATGTGTAGACTGCAGCGATATAAGTTATTTCAACATTATATCTTGATTTATTATATAAATAATAAAATTATATCTTGATTTATTATATAAATAATAAAATCATATTTTTAATGTGTTTGATATAATTGATAATGAATTAATATTAATGGCATTTTGGATAGGATTAATTGGTATTTGCAACTATTAATTAAATGTGATAACACTAAAGCTACACAAGGACTTTGAAGTTTGTATGCCACATGTCCTCTAGAATTCAATGATTATGATGAATGGATAATACACCAACTCCCTCTCTAGAATTAAAGTCTTAAAGTACCCCCTATCTAGTCTAGGCTAGGTTTCAGATGATTCACTCGACTCATTAACGAGGGGTAGAAAGCATTTGATGACTACGGGAGCCTGAATAAGGAAGAATCATCATAATAGATCCCTCGAAAAAAGGACTTCAAAGACGGAATATGATAGGCCCCATGTTATAACACGGTAACCAATGACAACACGATTCAAGGCACTGTATTTAATAGCAATGAAGAGTGGATTCGATTGTAGATTTACAATTGGATGCATGGAAAAAGACACTAAGGTGGTGGTAATGAACGCTTGATGCATGGAAAAAGGCACCCAACATTTAATAGTATATCACCTAGGTTGTAGAATGTAAGTGTACATTTGCCAATTGTCACTCTAAGAAACATATTGCCTCTAAATATTATTTGCATTTGAACTTGCCCTTACTAAGATTTATTCTGCTTTTAGGGTTAATCTAAAATATGATTCTAAATACACTTGTTAGTAAGGACATGACTAGAATTTTCAAGTTGCTTTCTGTGGAGTGTGTGGTCAAGAATGGAAAATGACTCATTTTTCTCTTCGAGTATCTCGACACATATCTAAAGAAATTCATAGACTAGCATCAACATAATGTCGATGTGTTTATTATGTAGCTACAAATTATTCAAGTATTTGTTTCACTTAATCTATGTGCTCTTTATTCTCAAAATTACATTGTATTGGCAGTTTTTCTGAAGGCAGTGCTTTGATTTTTCACACTTGGTTTTTCGAGTATAGAGTTCCCTATATCAACTGTGCAAAGGAGCAGATCATTGTCCCAGCCATGGAGTGATGCATAGGTGACGATTGATTATATATTTATGTTATAATTTTAACACCTTTTTGTTTTCATTTATACTATCTTAACAAAGCACATCATTAGGAACCATTTCTTGTCAATTTAGGATGCATGAGTTTGAATTACCAAGCCAGATAAACAAGAAAGGTAAATGGCTATAATATTCAATGAGATTTTATTTTATTCGAGGACTTAAAGACATAGAATCTATTGGGGGACAAAAGTAAAGGGTTACTTAAAATTACAAATATGGGCCTTGGGAGAATTTTTTATGTGCCCATGAAGAGTTGCCCTGTAAAATCCTCTCTTACTGCTGATGTAATTTTATGCTCACTGTTGGTACGTTTTAGTACTTTTTGGTTCACAACTTTTCTCAAACAGTTCACTGCTAATATATTTTTGTTACTGTTGATAGGGTTTTAATGTTTATTTGGTACACATATTTTGACAAATAGTTCACAACATAACCATAATTAAATTGACACAATGGTGGTTTTATTGCATGAAATATCAAAAGAACTACAATCTCATTCAATTTGACACAACAAAAAATAACCTAGCAAGACTACTATGATTTATTTAATATCTAACCTATAATTAGTCATGCATTGAACATAAATTTATGTGTTGAGTTAGTCCTTATGATAACCCACAACATGCAATAGATATGTCACAATCCAAAAAGGAAAGTCATGGAAAATAAAGACCGCACGACCAACATAGAAACAACCCTCTTGGAGACTATATTTGATGGCACAGATCCCTGTTTAGACTTCCACACGATCTGTAAGGAAAACTTTGTTCTTCTCCAAACCCTACAACCTGAAACATAGTGGTATTTCCTCCTTGTAAGATCCCATGACTTACAAATAGTAGTGCTACCATTTGTGAAGGTACCACGACCTGCTATAGATGGTACACCCCCTCTCCCAAGTTGCCATGATCTGCTAGAAATGAATGTGGCCCCCCTCTATGCCACTAATCGGTTGATCAAGAAATGTTCCCCTCTTTGAGAAGAATGGAGGGGAATTTGCAGTTCAACCTATATTAAGAAAACCCTCACAAATAGCACAAATTGTTGTAGATTCCCACACTAGAAAACTCATGGTACCGTCCAAGAGAAAAGAAGTCTACAAACCCTGAAATGAAATGGCTTCAAAACACCCAAAAACTTATGCAAAATGACCAAACAACTTAGCAAAATGATGGATCTTTCCTCTGTAATGATTCCAAGTGAGATATTTGAGTAATCTCTCCTTCTTGACCAACTAGGGTGGATAGTTTCACCACTAAAATCAATGTACTTAAGGGTTTCAACCCAAAAGCCACAAAATCTCTCCAAATCGATTTCAAAAGATAATCATGCATAATGAGAGAAATGAGCCCCTATCTCTTCTTTATACCATTTTCACCTTTTTCCACTCAATTAAAAATTATAAAAGTGACTTTTTAATTTATATTTAATATTTGTTCTAAATTCACTTTATAACACATTTTATTAAATTAATTACTCAATATCATTTTTTTAAAGGTTGTTTTTTCACTCAAATGACATTGAATAATTAAATTAATTAATTCCCTTTCTCGCCGACTATATCCTATGGGAATTAGATAGCCTATTAATTCATCCTCTTGGAGTGATCACTTAGAAAGGGACATTACAATCCTCCCTTCCCGATATTGCTTTCCCTCAAGCAACTGCAAACTAGGGTGTTGCAAAATCTGATCTCCTTCCCATGTAACGTCCTCTACTGGAAAGTCTCTCCACCTGATGAGATACGTCATGATCACTTTGTTCCTTAACTTCCTCACACTGGAATCCAAAACCTACTCAAGAACCAATACCAATTGACCCTCCAATGGGGGAAAATCTGTTGAAGAAGTGACATGTTGTCCCAGTGCCTTCTTGAGGCGTGATACATGAAAAACATTATGAATCTTGCTCCCCTCTGGTATCTCAAGCTCATAATCCACTTCCCCAATTCATCGAATGACCATGTATGGATCGTAAAAGCATGGTTTCAATTTTTCTACATCAATTTTCTTCAATGAAGACTATCTGTACGGCTGCAACCTCAAAAATACCAAGTCTCCTATCTCAAAATTATGTTCAACCATGTGCCTATTTGCATACATATTATGTTGATTTTTGGAGGCCTTCAAGTTGTCCTTAAAGGTTTTAAGGATATCCTGACTCTTGTATCCAATCCTTGACTTTGGGGGGCCTATTATCCCCAAACGCTAAATCCACAAATGAAGGAGCATTGTAGCCATACAATACTCGAAACAGGGTCATTCTAATGGACATACGAAAATAGGTGTTGTAGCAATTCTCTCCTAGGTACAACCACTTAATCCATACCTTCTGCTACCCTGACACATAGTTATGCAGATACCCCTCAACCCATGGTTCATAATCTCTATCTAGCTATCCATTTGAGGGTGATAACTAGTACTAGGAGTCAATTATGTGCTTGCTAATTTGAACAACTCTTGCCAAAATGCACTGAGAAATTTGTTGTCCTGATCATTGACGATGTATTTAGGAAATCCACGGAGCCTAAACAACTCCCTGGAAAATAAATCTGCCACCTACAATACCCTATACTTCGATGGAATCACAAATAAGTGCGTGAACTTGGTCAACCGATCAACCACCACATAAATTAAATCCCTGACATGCACCTTCAGTAGACCTGTGATGAAATCCATCGAGATACTCCCACTTTTGCTCTGGAATAGGTAGAGGCTGCAACAATCTTATTGGATGAGTATGTTCTAACTTATTTGTTGACAATTCATGCATTCCCTCACATGTCACAACACATCATCTTTGAGGCCCTTCCATGAGAACCTCTCTCTGATATGCATGTAAGTTTTGAAGTATCCAGGGTTCCCTATCAATGGTGTATCATGAGTAGCCCTCATAATCTTTTCCTTGCGTGTGGACTCAAGAACTAAGTATATTAGGTCTTTGTAGAAGATGATGTCATCCAACACTATGTACTTGTCATCTTGAATGTGACCCTCCATTAACTCATAAGGAAACTTATTCTTGGAATATTCCACCAGAAGGTGGGATTTCCAATCGGTTGAAACCTCCATAAGGGAACATGCTATCGGTTTCCTGGAAAGGGCATCAACAAAAATATTTTTCTTTCCCTTTACATACTCTATGTCAAAATCATATGCCTGTATTTTGTTGACCCGCTTATGTTGCCTCTCATTCAAATCCTTTTGTTCCAAGAAATACCACAAACTGTTGTGGTCAGTCCTAACCACAAATCATCCACCTACAAAATACTGTATGAAATTCACCAAAGCACGCATAATGGAAATAGTATCCTTGTTGTAGATGGAGTAGAGTCTCTCTGATCCCTTGAGCTTCTGACTCTCAAATGTTATCAGATGTTTGTTCTACATCAATACAGTTCCCATGCCCTCACTCGAAGCATCACACTCAAGCACAAAGGGATGAATGAAATCAAGAAGTGCCAATACTGGACTAATGTTCATCACCTCCTTGAGCTTGTCGAATGCCCTCTAAGATTCCTTTTTCTGCCTAAATTCCCCTTTCTTTGTCAGATTTTTCAAGGGTGCACCCAATTGTTAAAACCCCTTAACAAAGCACCTATAATAAATGCACAATCGAAAGAATCCTCAAAACTCTTTAAGGGTCTTGGGCAATGGCCAATCCAATATGGCATGGATCTTCTCTTGATGTACTTACACACCTTGTGCATTGATCACATCGCCCAAGTATAGAATCTTTGTCATGTCAAACTCACACTTTTACACCTTGGCATACAATGAATGCTCCCCCATAATGCCCAACACCTCATCTAACTACCTCAAGTGATCCTCCCATGTCCTACTATATATAAGGATATCATCAAAGAACATCGATAGGAACTTCCACAACTACTTTTTAAATATGTGGTTCATGCAGGAATGAAAAGTGGCATGTGCATTGGTCAACTCAAATGGCATGACCAAAAAATCGTTGTTCCCATAATGACACTTGAAAGAAGTCTTGTGAACATCTTGCTCCTTGAGCTTGGTCTAATGATATCCTTATCAAAGATCAATCTTCAAGAAGTACACTGCCCCATGTAACTCATCCAATATCTCATCGATCTTGGGAATATGATATGTTTTTTTTTAATGTCTTCTTATTTAGGGCCTTGTAGTCAATACACATCCTCATGGTTTCGTCCTTCTTCTTAACCAAGACTATTGAACAAGCGAAACGAATGGAACTAAGCCTGATATGCCCTATCTCTAATAACTCCTTTTTGGCCTTCTTTATCTCATCTTTGAAATTATTTGGGTGTCTGTAAGGAGTAGTGATCACGGGTTTGGTCCCTTCCTCTAACTCAATGGTGTGCTCAAATCCCCTATCTGGAGGTATCCCTAGAGGAATCCCTCCAAAACCTTGGTCATGTTTGCTCAACAATGACTGAATGTCTACATGATAAAGCTAAATACTATTTGAAGGATTCTTGGATGTGATCAAACACTCTGATGCAAAAGCTACATCTCTGTGCCTAAATATGCTCTCCATATGATCAGTTGAAACAATCTTAAGAGCACCATTGGACATGCCCCTCATAACCACTTTCTTGTCATCTTCTATCCTAAATTCCAATTTCATTGCTTGGTAGTTTACAAAGTGTTTTCCCAAGGAATAAAGCCATTGAACACCCAACACGACATTGGTGTCTTCCAATTCAACTACATAAAAGTCATATGTCACAATGTAGTTTCCCAAAGTCACATCCAACTACAGAACATTCTATGTACATGTCATATTGTACCCATCAGCTACATCAACACTAAATCCCTCAAAATATTATGTAGGAATGCCTCTCCTGGCCACTAAAGTTGAGTCAATGAAGATGTGGGTTGCCCCACCCTCAACTAAAACTGTGACACGTTGTCCTTGTACTACTCCACGGATCCTGAAAGTGTGAAATCTAGGAACACCTAATAAAGTGGCAATAGTCCCACCCTTATCCTCCACATGTGGTTTCTCATCATTCATATTTTTATGCTCTCCACCCTGAGCTTGTCCCGCCTCTTCCTCCCCATCACTTCTTGAAAGAACCTATGTGTAATGCACCTTACCATTACCCAAGCACGTGTGACCCATTTCCAAAGGATATTTATAGCTAAAGGAAAGTTTATTCCTTCTCAACTCTCTACGAGCCTCGTCATCAAACTTTTCTCTCTTAGTCCATTCTTTCTGGAAGGGTTTCTTGTCTTTGTTTTTCTGAGAAAGAAAAGGTTTAGGAGGAATTTTTTTCTTTGGGACTGCATACTCCATGTCTCTTGTCCTAGTGATGGCATCCTATAGAGATCCTGGTTTGAAGGCCTTAACCCAACAACACATGGGTTTGGATAGCCCTTCAATGAAAAGCATAATCAACCTATGCTCCAACACATTTGTCACCATGACTGGGATCCTATGAAACTTTGAAATATAAGTATATGTTGTCCCACTCTGCCTAATTTTTGCCAAATCCATGAAGTGAAACTCTTGGTCCTTTTTGTAAAATCAGTCCATAAGCCTCTATATGAAGTCCAAGTATGATGTAATACTTGCATGCCCCAACATGACTAGCCCATGGTACCACCACTCGTGGGCCTCTCCATCCAAATGCAAAGTAGCATACTTGATGGCTTATGTCTCCATCATGGGGTTTAGTTGGAAATATGTGTCCAACTTCTAAACCCAAGGCATGGTGGTGCATTTGCTAGAGCCATCAAAGTAAGGGATGGATAGTTTCCCAACCTTCCATTGAAGATATAAATTCTATGGGCCCCTATCCCTTGGCCTATTCCCATACTTGATGGTACAAAAATCCTTCAAAGACATGGCTACCCGAAACTCATCACCAAGAATCTAATACTCCCTCAAATAATCAGTAAAATATTCCCCTTGTCTTTGTTGTCCTTGATTTCCAGCTTGTCGTCCTTCCAAGAACTGACGCACATGATGTCTAGGAGTCACTCTACTAGTAGTCCCAAGGTTATTCCATGTAGGGATATGAGTGTTTCTCCCTTCAACATAGTTCATTTTTTTCCCATGGTTGTCATTAG
>SNQJ01S0248613.1:0-12852 GCA_010110895.2 Picea sitchensis
AAGAAATCATTTTTGAAGAAGATTCAGATGAAGAAACCAACCTTGATTCCTTTTGGGGATACAAAGACAATGCAGAGAGTGAACAAGAAGATGAGAATCTTGAAAAGTTGAAACATGTTGAAACTGGAAATAACAAGCTTAGAAACACAAACATAATATTAAAAGGTGAATTGAGTAGTTGTGAAGAAGAGAATTATAAGCTTGAAGGAACAATTAGAAGATTATGAGAAATTGAAAGCAGAATTGGATCACAGAAAAGGGGAGCTACTATTGACAATAGAAAAGTTGAAGAAGTTCGAAAAAAACATTGAAAAATTAGATGAGATCCTTAGCAGTCAAAGATCTCCAAACGACAAGACATGACTAGGATACAATGATAGTTTGAAGACAACAAAACAAGAGAAGGAAGTTGAAAATGATGAAACCAACACTCCATAACAAGCTGAATAACAAGATAGAAGACTAGAATTCAGAAGGAATGATACATCAAGAAGATCCTCTCCCATCAAGTATGAAAGAAATCATTATGAAGGAAACTATAGAATAATAAATCATGAACCCAGATGGACCACACCACAAAGAAGATCACTTAGTCCCAGGTATCAAAATTTCTTTCTTGGACATTGTTATACTTGTGGAAATTTTGGACACAAGGCAATCAATTGTATAATCAATGAAAGGAATAACTATGCAAGCTACATGAATGGTGAAAATATTAGATATGGAAATGTTCGTAGACCTATCAACATAAATTATAATCCATTTGACCCATTAATGGATAAAAATATTGTATGTTACAAGTGAAATAATCTTGGTCACAAAGCACGAGATTGCATAGAGATGAAGGAAGACAATCATATGCCAAATGTATGTATACCAACTACAACATGGAAAAGGAAATAAATTCCACACAATGAAAATTGTCGAATAGCATTGGTCACTAAAGAATGCAAATAAGAAGATGAACGGTTCATAGACAATGGGTGCTCATCTCATATGACTGGAGATCAAAGAAAATTTGTCAGCTTGAAGAAAAAGGGTGGAAATGTTGCATTTGGAGATGAATCATCTACCAAAATACTTGGAAAAGGAACTATAAATCTTGGAAGTGAAAATGTAAAAGCAGGAAAAGTACTATTGGTTGAATATTTGAAGCATAATCTCCTCAATGTCAACAAAATATGTGATCAAGTATACACTCTTACGTTTGACTCCCGAAAATGTAAAATCAGAGAAAATAACTCAAGAAGATTGCTTGCAACTACAACAAGAAGACCGAACAACATATACATCCTAGACATGAAGAAGAGAGAGAAGACAAAATCCACACAAAAGGATTCCAAGGAAGAAAAAATCTCAAAGACCCAAAATAAGGATGAAGTATTATTGAGTGCCACATGTTCAGGGGGAGCATCCCCAAAGAAGAAGGTTACCTTTTGCCATTAAATTCAGGGGGAGAAGCCCTACCATTTTCCATTGATGTCAAAGGGGGAGAGAAATTGGGATTATGATGATAGGGGGAGCATGAGTGTTGTCATCAATGGCAAAGGGGGAGATTGTTGGAATATTGGTTGTTGTCATTGATGTCAACCCTAGTCATTGGTTTTGGACCGCAAGATTGATGAAGGTATTTGGACATGAAGGACAATGCACATGCAGATACAACACCCATGGATGGATAATATACATCATGTTGTTTACAGTGGTATGTGGCACATCACGTGGATCCTTGTGGTTGAAGAGAAATGAATTTTTGAAGATGACAAAGTGAATTGAAAAAGGAAGTATATGTAGGCCCTAAAGATAATTAAAGAAAAGAATTACAAAATAAGAAAGTGTCAGGTCGGCCCTAATGTTAAAATGAAGTGTCATAAATGGTATAAATACATATCATTATACATTCATTATACACACAAGTTGAATTTAAGAGGAAATCAGAAGTAAAGAAGGTCGGATTTCAAGGGAGGATGAAGTCTTTTGGTGATGTGTTCTAAGATATGTTATTTTCAAGTCATATTTTTCTATAAAAAAAATTCTAGAACGATTCAGATGGTGAAATTGTTATGGTATTGATAAGACATATCAAGGTACCTATGGTAAAAGTTTCATCTCTTTATTCTCTATAATTATGGAGATACACTCTGTGGAAGATAGAGTTTTTGACCAGTCCTGAAGCTAGTAAATAAACAGGTGTTCCGAGTAAAACAATCATAACTTCTTCATAGAGAATCCAAATGAAGTGGGAACAATTTCATTGGAAAGAGTATGGACTTTAGTTTCTTGTGTGCAAGTTTTAGAATCTGATGTTAAATATTGAGCGCGGGGCATTTTGTACAAGTTCGCTCTCTTGAATAAACCAGAATTGAATAAAGTCTACCATTTTTTCTATAACTTATTTTTGGGGAGGATTCAAGGATTGAAACTTGGAGGAGTTTCAGAGAATACATTGAGTAATATTATCTAAAGTATCAAAGTATTCTAAGAATTTAAGAATTACATAAGTTGAAGAAGTCTCAGGAAGCATTATCAGGCTCTATGCGATGGTTGGCTGATGATGATGATTTAATATAAAGTTTTATTATCTCTCATATATTCTTGGGTGGAAGGAAGGAGCAAGGATGGAGAGGTCAACCCTCTCTTGATATTGGAGAATTGTATCTTTCTCTTGGAGGTTTATCCCTCCCTTTATATTTGAAAGTTGTAGCTATCTTTGGAAGTCATTACTTCCGTTGACCAATAACTATTGATTATTTCTCATATATTGTGCATGGTGTATTGTGGTGTATTGATGTAACTCTTATACTATTGTTCATTTCTCATTGGATATAATTGAATGTTTTAAGTATAAGTTGAAAAAGTTTGTAAATTGTATTTGATATTGATTCACCCCCCTCTCAGTATCAACAAAAACTTGTCATTTTTTGTTTGTAGTTGTTTCTATTTTGGGAAAGGGGTTGGAGTTCGAATGGGTGAGATGGAAAGGACCTATATGGCTATATATTCATTGTAAAAGAAGGTAGAAAAGAGAGATTCATGATCCAAGAGAGGTTGGAGAGAGTAGGAGCAGGCAATTTTCCTGTGTGTGCTCATTTGTAAGCCTGTGGGCATTTTATGATTGTAAGCATTACTATTATTGGAGACTCATGAGAGATGTAATTTCATATTGTAACCCTTTTGTTTATATTTCTTCTTATTTGAATATATTGTAAATTTGAGGATCAAAGGCTGCCAATGATTTATGGATCCCTAAGCAACAAAGGATCTATTGTATTTTGCCCATCAATCATTGTTTATATTCAACTATTTATTGATTCATTGAATTGAGAGGATCTTTGTTTAGTGAACATTTTATCTTATGTTTTCCTTCTTCATTCTTCCTCCTATCAGCATATAATCTTGTTTTCTGTTGAGCAGTTTTAGTGCCTTCGATGAGTAGAATGTTTGTGACTCCATTGCCCATTGGTGTAGCCTAATGATCTACAGTTTGTTGCCCTCTCCCTTTCTTTCTCCATCTTGTTGATCCACCTATTTAAAACCAAAATTATCTTTTACATTCTTATGGGTGTTGGGCTTACACTTTAGCAGTCAAAGTGTGACTTTCAGTGCTAACAGTAAGAATACAAAAAAAGGTTTTTCCCACAGTCTATGATTCATACTTTGTTAAAAATATCGATGCTTGTCTACCAAAAATGCAATTCTATCTTTTCATGAGGATTGTGAAATTTTACTAGTATAAAGCATACTTTAAAAAACACGTCAAAACCCTTACCTTATCATTGTCCTTTCTCCAAATCCATTATCCCATACAACTTGATAAGAGTTGTCCACGAGATGCATTTCCATCACCAAGACCTGCATGAATCATAAAAGACAAATTCTTTATATGAGTAAATAATATATAAGCAAATAAACATGCATTTAGTTATGTAAAATACTCTAAAAAAAACTTAAGTGGTCGCATACCTTAATGAGCTTCTCTTTGTTTCGAGAATAAGTTATTCTCTACTAAACAAGGCCAACCACGTGAAGGTGGAAGCTCATATAGCCCCTCCCCTCCCTCACATCACTCTGAATTCCCCACACCCAACAAATGATTTTGTTTATATAGAAAACATATAGACATTCATGCATAACTAGGATAGTCATTAAAACATATGAACATATAAACATTGAAGCATATGAACATATAAACATCGATAAACATCCAAATAAAAGTCGTGAATTTATACATCTAATTTTTTATTTATTTATGTTTTTTTACATTCATAAAATTGTCAATTGGGGTATCATAATCATCCAAGTACATTGTATTTTGTGTGCCTTGTTCTTCTATTGTTTGTGTTTCCATGCGATCATGTACCATACTTCTGGTACGTCGCTGAGAAGGGCGTCAAGGAATCTGTGTAGGGTCGTAAACTGCAACAAC
This sequence comes from Picea sitchensis, assembly GCA_010110895.2. Taxonomy (NCBI): domain Eukaryota; kingdom Viridiplantae; phylum Streptophyta; class Pinopsida; order Pinales; family Pinaceae; genus Picea; species Picea sitchensis. Next base: position 4,427 of record SNQJ01S0248613.1, read on the forward strand.
GAAAATGATCATATCGATATGTTGAAATATAATTGAAATAACTAATTCATTATTTTGATTAACATTACACTATTGCTCTTTACCTATCTTTGTAGCTGTGACAGTTGGTGCATTAATTTCTTTTCCACTTGGTTCCTCTCGTAGTTCACCCTCCTGAGCTACATGCTCTTCAATTTTGAGAAGATAATATATAAGTATAAGTCAAGAAATAAATATCTACAATCACAGTAAATATTTCTAATTATGAAGCATACATACCGGAATGGGTAATCTACTCCCCACTATCATTGGACATGTGCACCTTTGTATGATGTGATGTCTACTGAATACTGTTAGATTCATTGCTACGGTAGCACTGTTGCTTGAAAACAAACATAAATAATTAGTTAAAGGTGATATAATAAAATATGAATAGACTTTACAAGCATGCTACTGCGGTTTCCTTATTCATTTTATTTACCTGCGTGGCTGGAGAGATAAGAGTCTGGCCCAAGATTTTTCTATATTTAATCACACTTTTAAAACCATGCTTGTAACCAAGATTTAGGTCCTCCTCAATGGCAGCAGTGTCGAACATATTTAACTGCAATGCATAACACCATTAAAAAAAAAAAACATATATTTGTTCGCTACTGTCAAATAAATATTAACCATAGTTAATCATTTAAATCTTATGATTCAGGATTTTAGTTTTCCATAGCCACCCTGGCCTAGTTTATGCTATTCTTGTTTTTCCACTCTGGCCTTGGTTGCTTTGGAGGTGTCTGGTAGCCTACATATGGAATTTTTGAAAAAAATTAGATATCGAAATTGTTACTTAAAATAGGAAAGAAAAACATAAATGATCATATTTCACTGATAATATGACATGTATTGTACCTTGATTGACCAACTCGTGGATGTTTTCCTTGTTTTTTAAACAAGTTCTCCTTTGCATCCTCTATCAAGGCCTTCCACTCTTTCTCCAGAACCATGGGAGGGCGCTCATGCTTGAGGTATAATTGCAATTTCTCCCTATACTGGGCCCTTGTATATTTTAAATTCTCATCGACTAACTTTGTAACCACTTTCTTGTTGAAAGTGTTTCCGAACAAGTATACCATGTGATCTATTAAATCATCTTTCTTTTTGCTATCTTAGCCATTCCACCATGTGCGAATGATGGGGCCAAACAACTCCAATGCTTTGTCATTTAAGTTTCTATAGAAAACATTGTTTCCTGCAGAAATGTTTTATCCATTAATTTATAATAATAACAACAAATGTCCATTTCAATTTCATGAAAAAAATGAATCAATTAATTAACAATTACCTGCAATCTTCTTAATCTTGATCAGAACACATGCGTCATCCACCAGAAAGGTGACATCTAGTGATCCAGTGCTTTTAATTTGTTCTGCTCCATGCAAAATAGTTTCCTCTCCATCTGCAGTATGTTCCTCTCTGGAGTCATGTGGAGTCCCAAGCTCTCGCTCATAATTCTTCGACCTGCCATGCTGGTCAAAAACATTGCGTTCATCAATGGATTCGAGGGGAACCTCAGGAGGCTCAAAAAGCCTCACTTACACTTTACTATGTCAACATTTTTTTTCATTGGACCATCACTGCTACCTATAGTAGTTGCAGGATCCACAGGTTCCCGACGCACGGGGTTTAAAAACTCCTACAAATGGAAAAATTTACTTTATCAGATCATATAGAAAATAGAAAACAAAAAAACAGATATGAAATTGTCATAGCTGATAAAAATATGTGAAGATGCCACTTACCCCAAAATTAGTTATTGTATTTTGTAGCTCTATAATTATTTCTCTGTCCTCCTGTGTCAGGGGTCTTTTGCTAAGAAAACCTAGATATTCTATGTTAGCCTTCTTCAAGGCCTTCGTTACAATTGTCATTGGGTCAGTGGAATAAAATATGTTGTTCTCATCAATATCCTCAGTGGGAGCCTTCCCATGTTGACCATGCCACAATACATGGATGAATAAAATTAATGAGATGAAATTTAACATTTGAGAAATTTAGTTATTGTAGTCATAAGTTATTACTATATTTAACATTTACCTGCTGAGGCACAGCGGGTGCCTTTCCACGATCATCCTAGACAGATGTAGCAGGTGATTTTCAGACACGGTCACCCTGGACAGAAGTTGACACAATAAATCAATTAACAAAAGTTATGAAATTCACCTGTAACATTTTAAAAATGAAATATTGGAGTAATATCAGAAAAAAAATAACGAAATTTTAGAAATTTAGTTGTTGTAGTCATAAATTGTTACTGTATTTAACATTTACCTGGTGAGGCATAGCGGGTGCCTTTCCACAATCACCCTGAACAGATGTAGCGGGTGATTTTCTGCCACGGTCACCCTGGAAAAATGTTGACACAATAAATCAATCAACAAAAGTTATGAAATTCACCTGTAACATTAAAAAAATGAAATATTGTAGTAATATCAGAAAAAAAATAATGAAATTTCATAAATTTAGTTGTTGTGGTCATAAGTTGTTACTGTATTTAACATTTACCTATTGAGGCACAGCGGGTGCCTTTCCACGGTCACCCTGGACAGATGTAGCGGGTGATTTTCTGCCACGGTCACCTTGGACAGAAGTTGAGACAATAAATCAATCAACAAAAGTTATGAAATTCACCTGTAACATTAAAAAAATGGAATATTGCAGTAATATCAGAAAAAAAAATAATGAAATTTCTGAAATTTAGTTGTTGTAGTCATAAGTTGTTACTGTATTTAACATTTATCTGCTGAGGCGCAATGGGTGCCTTTCCACAGTCACCCTGGAAAGATGTAGCCTGTGATATCTCATGGTCACCCTGGATAGATGTTGACACAATAAATTAATCAACAAGAGTTATGAAAGTAATTGTAACATTAAAAAAATGAAATATTGCAGTAATATAAGAAAATAAATAATGAAAAATGAAATATATGCAGTAAAAAATTGAAATATTGCAGCGATAAATTGTAACAATGACTGATCAAAGGTTGAGTTGAATGGTATGTAATATATTTACCCCCATAGGTGCACCCCCTCCATCTATTCGATTTAAGTTGTAATCGATCAACAACTCTTCACCTGGAACTATTGTTTTTGTTGCATATACAAATATATGATTTCCTTCGCGTCCCTCAAATATGCAATTCGGTTTCTTAGTTGTTTCCATTGGTCATATACTATTGTATATCAGACCAACATCAACCAATGATTGTATTTGTATAATGGTCCGACATACTCCATCAATTCAGTTACTGTGTCATAGCCGACTTTTATGCCATCCATGGAAAATAACCCCAATCCATTCAAGGACGAAGGAGCAATGCGATACATCCTCCCACTGATGAAGAAATCTATGTCCACTTCAGGTAGCTCCTTAGGTGCCCATCGTTGCACTAGATATTTATCCCTCAAGGGAAACTCAATGCCACCTATGCTCTCAACATCATAATTGCATGACCTTCCGTTGGCAATAAAAAATTGCATGCATATACGAAATCTTTTCCTTACCTTTTCAGATCTAGTTGATCTAGAACCGATAGATCTAGTACAACACGTCTCACTTTCAACCTCTCTTAGTATATCTTGATCATCACTCGAGGAATATAGATCCGACAAATACCTATTTGGTGGTACCTACACTCATTAAAACAAGAAGATAAGTTATCGTGCCAATATACGTTTGTGGTACCAGCACAGTTTCATATAGTTGCATAAGTTGCATTGTTGCATAAAGTTGCATATAGTTGCATAAGTTTCATTGTTGCATAAAGTTGCATATTGTCACTAAAAAACATGATAAGTTGCATTGTTGCATATAGTTTCAATATAGTTGCATATAGTCACTCAAAAACATGATAAGTTGCATTATTGCATATATTTGCCTAGTTGCATATAGTTACATATGAAATTGTTGCATGTAGTTGCAATATAGTTGCATTGTTGCATAAAGTTGCATATAGTTGAAATATAGTTGCATAAGTTGCATTGTTGCATAAAGTTGCATATAGTTGCATAGTTTCCTAGTTGCATATAGTTGCATACGAAATTGTTGCAATATAGTTGCAATATAGTTACATAAGTTGCATTGTTACATAATGTTGCATATAGTTGCATAGTTGCATATAGTTGGATAAGTTGCATATTTGCATATAGTTGCAATATAGTTGCATAAAGTTGCATAAGTTGCATATAGTTGCATTTTTGCATAAAGTTGCATATAGTTGCATAGTTGCATATTTGCATATAAGTTGCATAGTTGCAATAAGTTGCATAGTTGCATAGTTGCATAAGTGATGGGGTTGTTGTGTTTATAGAGTTTTGAGCTTCAATCTCTTGTCTCCCATGCATTTCCCTCCTTACCATTTGCACAAGCCTGGTTGGATTGTGTCTTTGTGATGAGTAGTTCATTTATATTTGCACAAGTCCAACGATAAATTTCATAAGTTGCATTTTTGCATAAGGTTGCATATAGTTGCATACGAAATTGTCATATAGTTGCATCTAGTTGCATAAGTTGCATTGTTGCATAGTTGCATAAGTTGCATTGTTGAGATATAGTTGCATATAGTTGCATAGCTGCATAAGTGACAGGGTTGTTGTGTTTATAGAGTTTTGAGCTTCAATCTCTTTTCTCCCATGCATTTCCCTCCTTACCACTTGTACAAGCCCGGTTGGATTGTGTTTTTGTGATGAGTAGTTCATTTATGTCATTGTTGTGATCTTGTAACTCAATGGTTTAATTCCCCTTAGTGTTGGACAGATTGTCATTGATGTCAATAGTAGCTGTGATGATCTGTTGTTTATGGACAGAGGAGATTGTTGGACATATTGTCATTGATGTCAACAGTCATTGTGATCTGTTGTTTCAGGACAGATGAGATTGTTGTCAAATAGTGTGCATAGATCGATTGCGCAAAGCTCAGAAGTACAGAAGCATTTGTGGTTACTACTCAGGTAAGCGAATAGTATGAAGATCAAAAGGAATAACACATTGAAGAAATTTGTGACCATTGTTGATCACAATAGGATCAATAATCCAATAGCGCAAGCTCAGGAAGAAGAGCGAATAGATCAAAGCTCACAACCAAGTTCAAATTGCACTGAGAGAAAATTCGTGACCATTGTTGATCATGATAGGATCAACAATGATTCGTTGATCAAAAGCTCTGGAGGAAGAACAGATTGTACCGATGTGTTGTCGGGACCAGTGAAAAGGCTGAGAAGTTGAACAATGCGCAGGAAATTGTGAGAAGTCACAACAGTCGTCTGATGAAAAGATTGACGATCCTGATCCCTAATGTAATGGGATTTATCCCACATTGGAAGTGTGAATAAACATATATAGGTTTATATACGGCTTGTTATCGCGCAGTTTGTATTTTAGGTCAGAGGCTATACGATAGTGGACAAACTGGCGTAACAGGAACCTTCCCCACCCACTGTCACCTCGATGGGGAGGTTCTTTCTATTTAGGGAGGTTAGCCCAGGGGAGACGTCCCCGGTAACCTGGGGTTTGAAGAGGCAAAGAATAAAAGGTTAAGAGTTAAGGTTATCCCTCCTCGCAGGTTACCACCAATATCAGATAATCCAGCTAATCAGCCAATAAAGAAGTGAAGTCCCTGTTAAGAACATCTTCCCGGAACAAGACAATAACAACACTATATGTATATTTGCAGGTTATAATTCAAAGGGTTAGTACTTCTTAATTATCTGATTTCATTTAATAAGCAATATAGTAGACAAGATAAAGTCAACATTCTACTAAATAGCCTATGCAAGATCACCAATTCATCAATGTCTACAAAAATGACCAAGCCAACAATATTTCCAATCAACAATAGCTCAATAAATGCTTGACGTCATCATTAATTTCTCAGTTAGAAGGCTTGCTGCGTCAAGTATGACGTCAACCTAGGTTAGTAGTGTTAGGGTTAGTTAGGGTTTCAAAAATTAAAGTTTTAAGAGATGATTTTGCACACTACAAGCTCAACATTGTAAGTCTAACTAGTGACTTAGGGTAAAATGGAGTCAAAAGCAAGGGCAAAAGATCTCGGGAGGACTTAAACTTAGAGACTAGAAGGTAGGGTTCCAAGGTGCTGCAATGGCAGGGCCCTAGAATCAAAACCCTAAGGGAAGGAGGATCATTCTGGTGTTGCTTAAGCAAGGCCTCATGCTCCTTCCTCTTTCTTTAAATACACTTGGCAAAATGGCTAGCTTCAAAGTACAGATTTAAGGGAGAAAGTGTTGCAGGAGCAAGGCTTTCAAACCTTAGAAGGTGAAAACCCTAGGTGTAGACTCAACTAGGCCTAGGACGTCTCCTATTTTCAACCTATAACTTAATGCTAACTCAGAAAAGGAGAGAAAGTGTAGCAACGGCTAGGCTTTATCTTCCTTTATCAATGGCTAAAACATTCTCAAACATGGGGACATATAGCAATGACCTACTAGTGTGCTTGCTACCTAGGGTTTCAAGATTCAACAATATAATAGCAATATAATAGAAAAATGTAAGAAATTAAGCCTACAACCATTCACTTAAGAAGTTTTGCATGAAAATTTTACTTACATATCATGAAGAATGCATAATCAAACCCTAGTTGTAAACCTTCCATGAGAGAAACACCATAAATGCCAAGAGAATCCTCCAAGAAGAGTTGCGCCTCACTTTAAAAGACCAAGAGCACCAAACTAGGGCACAAGTTTTAGTATCTCACAAGAGAGTGAGTTGTGTTATATCTAAAATGAGGAAAAACGTCCTCTATTTATACTAATCCATGACCTTTCAATTAAAAAATAGGTCATTAAAACAGTCGACAAGGCTGACTACAAAATTTACATTGCTTTTACATTAACTGCTAGAAAAATGACATAACATGAGCAAAAATTGGGACGTCAAGCCCTTCTGAGGGAGACGTTGGCCCTTTTTGGGCATATCCAGCATCCAGAAGCCAGACATTGGCCCTCCTAGGGCTCCTCCAAGCTTCCACACATGCCAAATAGCCTCATCACACTGCCACACGCTTAGAATAACGTCATGCTCTTCTGGATGACGTCCTGTCCATCAAGGGGCAAACATTCCATCTGAAGTGGGTGATTCCCCCTAGGCCAGGCTCTGCCAAAGTGTCTTGGGTGGAACGTCCTTCTTTCTTCTCATGCAAAGGCTCATCATAATGTTGTCCTGTCTCTGCCATCCCAGCAACCATCTGATGGGCTCTTCAGCCCCATGGAGGTCCGAGCTAATCATATCCCCATGTGTACCGGTCCATTGGTACTTGTCCGTCGGGTATGGTCCTGCACATCAAAAACTTCGCCCTCCATGGGCTCATCAGTCCTTGGGATCATAGCAATGTCAATCATATTTCATCATTAAATTTATCAAATACATGCATAAAACCCCTAGCATATCCTCTAATAGCTCAAAGACATTACACTGATCTATTATACAAAGTTGAAGAAATAGACAGAACAACCTATTGGGCTAGTATCCATAAGAAGAGGAAAGTTTCCACGGAAGATTATTCAAGCCATGTATATGAAGTGATATGGTCTAAGGATGTCCAGTCACAGCGAAGACCAGGGGTAGGTATTTTCCGTGGGTGCCTTTGTAGGAGGTGAGTTGTACCTGTCATGGATGCACTTTTTCCAAGCCCCTTTATTGCATTTATTCTTATTTTTTTCTTCTTTTTTTTCTTTTTACTTCAAGGTATGACCAGAGGACATTGCCTTGGCATGGTGACTAGAGCTGACAGTATTACCCACTAGTATTTTCGCAGAAATGATAAGGATGGCTCGTGATGAGACCCCCTTTCCCTTGGCCATGCAACCAAAGGTCATTTCCCTGGCGTGGTGACTAGATAATGGAAATGTCATACTGCTAGATACCTATGAACATAATGGGTCGGCTCCTGATGATACCTCCCATCCTCTTGGTTAGGTCTTGTTTTATTTATTTTCTTCGGGTCCCTTTTGTTTCTTATCGAAAGGCCTTTTATTGCCTTCTCAGGGATCTCTAGGCGAAGCATCTCTAGGTTTTATTTCCTATGGATTTTATCTTTTACTAGCTTCTTTTACCCCCTGGACCTTTAGCTCCTTCTTCCCACAAGACAAAGTGTAACCCTTCAAAGTTCATCCTAATGCCCAGACCAGGGGAATGGGATGGATGTATGGGAGAGAAGATGTAAAGTGATAGTATGGTGGGAGCGGACGATGGCTTTTCAAATCCCCCCTGGTGGCTAACCAAAACCCATGGATACAAGCTTTCTAGGTCACCCCGTTAATCCCCCAAACAATGGTCAAGTGGGTTAGTGTAAGATCCAAGCAGTTGTCAGAAATGTAAGGAACCTAATGCATATATAAGAAAGTTATAACGATCAAACATGACACATACCATGATACCTGGACCA
>SNQJ01S0248614.1:0-12986 GCA_010110895.2 Picea sitchensis
GTCAACCTACCTAATGGTGCCCTTGTTTGATGGGATCATTAAAAAAATTGATGTAATCATTCGAGAAGTGTTCAGTTGGGTTAGGGGCCTTGACATGGACGATTGGAGACCCAATGTATCCCTCAAAAACAAGGCAAGACACCAATCATCCAGGTATTGGAAAAAGGTGGAGAGGGGTTTCTAAGACTTCCTGAAAAGGTAGTAGAAGTGTCCCCCAATCTTATAGTAGGTGGTACATTGGAAAAAAAAAGTGTTCCTCCATCTCAATCTCCTACATATGACATAATTGATACATCCTATCCTCCCATGGAATCTGGTTCTTGGACTCTACATATGTTAACTATGTGTAGAATTTGAGGTATTTTTAACGGGAGATTGTTTATAATGAGCCTTTATAGGCTGAACATCTTATTATGTAAAAAATATTAGTGAAGAATTTAGTTGATAAAACATTTAGTGGTTCATACCTTATCATTATATCTCTTAATCATATGAGATTTGTTATATCAATCATGTTACTCCTGATTTTACATGAAGCATACACTAGTTTTTTTTGTACAAAGGTGTATGAAAATGAGAAGTACAAATGGATGTCGTAAGAATAGTGAAGACCCTCAAGTTATGAAGAAGCAAATTGTCTTGATTTACATATTGACAGTATTTGTACTTGAGAGATACCATTGTCTTTGTTTTTATATGCTTGTTTCTCATGCACCATTGTTAATGTACCTATCTTGATTAGTGCAAGCATCTATTGTTTCATATAAGAGTTTGTCATTTCCTTCAACTTGTATTGGCACTTATGCTTGTTGCAAGAATTACTTTTACTTTGTCATATAACTTCTATCTTGCCTTGTCATTGAACCTTGTCACTTGACCCATCTTTATATGAGGCCTTAGCACCCTTGGGATACCATTCATTAATTCTAAAGCATCTATCTTGTTGAGTATCCTCCAACCATTCATTAATTCTAAATCATCTATCTTTTTGAGTATCCACTAAGCCTTTTTAGTATCATCGAGAAAAGTGTCATCCACTAAGACGTTTTAGTATCATAGACGTTAAATATCCTCGCTAAGGCTGCATTTCCTTCATCACCCTATCTACATAAATTCCCAAGCCTAATGTTGGGACTTTAATGCCTCTTTCTATCTTAACGAATTTCATACACCTCTAATGTTGGGACTTTAATGCCATTCTATAAAGAGAAGAATCACACCCCAAAGCATACCAAGATAACAATAATTGGATGCCAAGTATGATATGATTCAAGTAAACAAGGACCCTAATAGTTTTTTTACATATAATAGAATCAAGTATATTCTCCAAGCAAAACATGGGTTCCCTAAATATTTGCTCACTAACTTATCTTCTCATTTTTACAGTGTTGGTACCACAAACTTATATTTGCATGATAAATTATCTTCTTGTTTTAATGAGTGTAGGTTCCACCAAATAGGTATATGTCGTATTTATCTTCCTTGAGTGATGATCAAGATATAGTAATAGAGGTTGAATGTGAGGCGTGTTGTACTAGATCTATCGGTTCTAGATCAACTAGATTTGAAAGAGTAAGGAAAAGATTATGTATACGCATGCAATTTTTTAACATTGCCAACGGAGGTCATGTAATTATGATGTTGAGAACATAGGTGAAATTGAGTTTCCCTTGAGGGATAAACATATAGTGCTTGATAGGAACTAAGGAGCTACCCAAAGTGGACACATATTTCTTCATCAATGGAGGATGTATCACACTGCTCCTTCGTCCTTCATGGATTGGGGTTATTTCCATGGATGGCATAAAAGGTCGGCTATGGAACTATGGTGAATTGATGGATTATGTTAGACCATTATACAAATGCAATCATTGGTTGATCTTGGTCCAATATACACAAAGTAAGTGGAGATACGGAGTTGCAGCAAATTATATAAAACTAGTAGATATTAACAATCAAAATAAAGTATGTATATTGATGGAAGGGCAAAAACTACTGGAAACATTCAGTTATAAAGAGTACATGACCAATGGAAACAACTAATAAATTGGAATTGCATTTTGAGGGCCAGCCGGAGAAATCATTATGTTGTATGTGCAACAAAAACAATGGTTCCAGGTGAAGAGTTGTTGATCAATTACAACTTAAATTGAATAGATGGAGAGGGTGCGACTATGGGGGTAAAATATATTACATACCATTCAACTCAACCTTTGATCAATCATTTTTATAATTTATGTGCAATATTTCAAATTTTTCTGCATATATTTACTTTTCATTATTTATTTTTGATATTACTGCAATATTTCATTTTAATGTTACAATTACTTTCATAACTCTTGTCGATTAATTTATTGTGTCAACATTTGTCCATGGTGAGCGTGAGAAATCAAACGCTACATTAGTCGAGGTGAAATTTGTGGAAATGCACATTTGTGCCTCAGTGGTCAAAATTTTAAATACATAAACAACTTATGACTACAACAACTAAATTTCCTAAAATTTCATTATTTATTTTCTGATATTTACTGCAATATTTCATTTTTTAATGTTATAGGTGAATTTCATAACTTTTTATTGCTTTATTGTGTCAACATCTGTCTAGGGTGAACATGGAAAATCACCATAACATCTGTCTAGGGTGATTGTGGAAATGCACCCATTGTGTCTCAACAGGTGGTAAATGTTAAAATATAGTAACAACTATGACTACAATAACTAAATTTCTGAAATTTCATTTATTTATTTTCTAATATTACTGCAATGTTCATTTTTTAATTTTTACAAGTGGATTTGCACTTAACTTTTGTTGATTGATTTATTGTATACGTATCTGTCGAGTGTGACCGTGGAAAATCATTTGCTACATCTGTCGGGGTGACCGTGGAAATGCACCGCTATGCCTCAACAGGTAAAATGTTAAATGGTAACAACTTATGACTACAAAGTAAATTTCTGATTTCATTATTTATTTTCTGGTATTTACTGCAATATTTCTTTTTTTTTTAATGCAATTGAGATTTCATAACTTTTGTTGATTGATTTATTGTGTCAACATCATCGAGAATTGACCTTGGTAGAAAATCACCTGCTACATTTGTCAGGGTGACCGTGGAAAATCTGCCCACCATTTGTCCAGGGTGACCGTGGAAAGGCACCCTCTGTGCCTCAACTTATGTAAATGTTAAATATAGTAATAACTTATGACTACAATAACTAAATTTCTCAATTGTTAAAGAGTTCATCTCATTAATATTATTTATTAATGTATTGTGGCATGGTCAGCGTGGGAAAGCTCCCACAGAGGATATTGAGTACAAAATAATATTTTTATTCCACTGACCCAATAGAACCTGTCGCAAAGGCCTTGAAGAAGGAAAACATAGAATATCTAGGTTTGTTTCACAAAGACCCACGACACGGAAGAACAAAGGAAACAATTTTGCTACAGAATCTAATAACTTAATTTTTGGAATTAAGTGGCATCTTCACATATTTTATCAGCTATGACAATTTCATATCTGTTTTTTGTTTTTATATTTTCTATATGATATGATAAAGAAGTAAATTTTTTGACATGAGTTTTTTAAACCCGTTGCGGAGACACCTGGTGAACACACACTTGTTGCCAATTAGGTAGTTGTGATGGTCCAATGCAACAAAAAGTCGACAAAGCAAAGTAAATTACAAGTGATGATTTTGAGCCTCCTGAGGTTCCCTCGAATCCATTGATGGAGCACAATGATGTTGACCAGCATGACACGCCAGACCATGATGAGTTGGATCTTGGGACTCCACATGACTCGAGGAGATGAGTGTATTGTAGATGGAGAGGAAGTTATTAGTGAAGAAGCATGAATTAAGTAGCTTTGGAACACTAGATCTCGCTCTGGTGGATGACACATCTGTTCCAATCAAGATTCAGAGATTGCACGTGTTTGTTAATTAATTAGTTCATTTTATCATGAAATGGAAATGGACATTGGTTGAAGATTATTATAAATTATTGGATAACACTTTTCTGTAGGAAACAATGTTTTCTAGAGAAACTTGAATGACAAAGCATTGGAGTTGTTTGGCCCCACCATTCACACATGGTGGAATGGACAAGATAGTGAAAAGAAATATGAATTGATAGGCCACATGAGTAAACTTGTTTGGCAATACGTTCAACAAGAAGTGGTTACAAAGTTAGCCCGGCGAGAATTTAAAATATACCGGGGGCCCAATGTAGGGAGAAATTGCAATTAGACCTCAAGTATGAGCACCCTCCAATGGTTCTGGAGAAAGAGTGAAAGGCCCTGATAGAGGATGCAAAGGAGAACTTGTTTAAAACAAGGGAGATTTATCCACGACTTGGTCAAACAAGATTACAACACATGTCATGTTCTTAGTGAAATATGCTTATTTATGTTTTCTTTCTTGTTTTAAGTAACAATTCCGATATCTATTTTTCCAAAATTCCATACATAGGCTACCTGACACCTCCGAAGAAACTAAGGATAGAATGGAAAAGCACGGGAAACATAAAGCTGACCAGAATTGGATATGGAAAACTAAAAGCCTAAATCGTAAGAATTAAATGATTAGCTGTGGTGAATATTTATTTAATATTAGCGAACAAATATTTGTTTTATTATTGGTAATTTTAATGGTGTTCCATGCATGTAGTTAAATATGTTCGACACTTCGACCATTGAGGAGGACCTAAATATTGGTTACAAGCACAATTTTAAAGGTGTGATTGAATATAGGAGAAGCTTAGGGCAGACTCCAATCTCCCCATCCATGTAGGTAAATAAAATGAATAAAGAAACCACAATAGCATGCTTATAAAGAATCTATTATTATATCACCCCTTAACTAAGTATTTATGTTTGTTTCAAGAAACAGTGCTACCACAATAGTGAATCTAGTGGTATTCAGCAGACACCACATCATACAAGGGTGCACATTTCTAGTGATAGTGTAGAGCAGAGCACCCATTACGGTATGTATGATTCAGAATTATAAATATTTACTGTGATTGTAGATATTTATTTCCTGATTATACTTATATATTATCTTCTTTAAATGGAAGAGCATGTAGCTCGGAGGGTGAACTGTAGAGGAAGAACCAAGTGGACAAAATTAAGACACCAACTGTCCTTAGCTTCACAGAGAGGTAAGAAATATTGTAATGTTAATCAAAATAATGAAATAGTTGTTTCAATTATATTTCAACATGTCGATATGATCATTTTAAGTTGTTGCAGTTAAGCCCTGCCCGGATGCCTCCGCACTTCGATAGCATTATTACCCGAGGAAGTATGGTACATGAGCGTATGGAAACACAAACAATAGAAGGGCATGGCACAATAAATACAATGTCAAAGGATGATTTTGATACCCCAATCATCAATTTTATGGATATAAAAAAAAACATAAATCAAAGAAAAAATAGATGTATAAATTCATGACTTGTATTTGGATGTTTATCGATGTTGCTAGTATGAAACATTTTTTATATGAATTACAACATTATGCTTCAATGTTTATATGTTCATATGTTTTTGATGACTATCCTAGTTATGCATGAATGTCTATATGTTTTCTATATAAACAAAATCATGTGTTGGGTATGGGAAATTGAGAGGAGGCGATGTAGTGAGGGGGAGGGATGGGCCATATGAGCTTCCACCTTCAAGTGGTTGGCCATGTTCAATAGAATAACTATTCTTGAAACAAAGAGAAAATCTCATTAAGGGTATGCGACCACTTAAGTTTTTTCTGGAGTATTTGCCTTCAAATGCACATTTATTTGTATATATTATTTACTCATATAAAGAATTTGCCTTCTATGATTCATGCATGTCTTGGTGATGGAAATGCATCGTGGACAACTCTTATCAATTTGTATGGGATATTAATGGATTTGGAAAGTAAAAATGATAAGATAATGGTTTGGCGTGTTTTTTAAAGTATAGAACTCAATGTAGAACTTATGGAACATAGAAATGTAAAAATACAATTTTGATTGTTATTTAAAGATATCCATAATTTCCAAAACATTACTAGCATCAAATTAATGTATGATACCCTATGTTTGTGGTATGCATAGAGGTTTTATTCATTTCCACAAATAATGGGTCTCATACATCAATTTGGTGTGCATGGGATTGTGACCTATCAATATATTTTGAGATATACAAGCCCTTCAAACTTTCCAATCAATTAGGACACAACATTCCAACTAGATCCAATTAAATATCCACAATTCAAAGGAAAATACTCTAGTGGAGAAAAAGTCCTCCTTGTGTACACATGATCCTCTTCTTCAATGACCCAAACTAGTGATCTCCCTCTAAGTACAAAAAGAATCTGATCCACCCTTCTAAGAATTAAAACGTCCAAGCAACCATTCCCATGAGACACCATATGGTTGTATGACCATAGGACTCCAAACTCTACCTACATGCTCTCTACCCCTTTTGCAACTCCATATGGTCGCGTGACATTGTGCCCTAATGTGACATTATCTTTATGTGGATCTCTCTCCTCGTGCCCTTGAGTGGATCCAAAATTCAACTCATAGGTTATGTTGAAGGTTGATCCTTCCTCCATAATAAGATAATGGCTCGTTGTGTGTTGGACAAAAGGGTAGGCACCTACATTTTGGGATGTCTTCTTCCTCTAGGTTGAGGCCCAAGTTTCTTGTTAGGTGTAGTTTGCGGTTTGTTGCACCTAAATTGGGATTTATAGTGGAAGTTAGTTAGATTTGAACCTGAGTACAATATTGGATCATAAAAGAAGGATATAATATCCTATTAACATTCATTTAGACCAATTTGGCATGTCAAAAATGTGTTAAGAACCTTTGATGATGGAGGGTAACCAACTTCCTTCTTCATTTTCCCTTTGAACTTAAATCTGACCATCACACTAATTAGACATTGATGGAGAGTTTAACAATGTGAATTTATTTGCATCATCTAGTGATATTGAATGGATTGATTCTTTCTTATTTGAATTATCTAATGCATGCCTCCTCTTCATCCCCTCGAGGGAGTTTTTGGGTAAGGAGACTATCGACAAATGGTTTGATTCATGAGTTATTGTATCCATGTCTACAAAACCACCCCCCGTGGATTGGTCAAATTCCTTTACAATAACACATGCTTGGGCACCTCTAGAATATTTTTTTTTAATGGCACCCAAAATACATTCTTTTGGAGTTTTCCTTTTTTCGAGTCTTTCCAACAATAAGATTTGATATTCTTCTGCCTATTAGATTGAAAATCATTTGCCTTCAGAGAGGAAGTTGCTACATTCCCATGATCAGAAAAGACTCTACAACAAAAACCAATATGTTCATAGCCTAGTCAATGTGTTCCATGATTTCTTTGGTTTTTTATCTATCTTCTTCTTCCTCTGTTGCATAAAGTTCTTCAAAGTGTTTCCTAGCTGCTTCTTTCACTTATGTGAAATATTCTATCTTCTACCCTCTTTCTTGAGTTATTATTTTAGTATATTCTTATGCCCCATTTAAGCTTTGAGTGTATTGTGGAAGAAAGAAGTATTTCTATCTCTCGATTTCAACCAAAGGCTCCACGATCTTAATCACCATTACTCTTCCTCCTTTCTAAAGACCACATTCAACTTTTGGCTAGTGTATCTTTCTTCCTATAACATGTTCTCAGTGACCTCCTCCTCTTCCATTTGTTTTTGTATTCATTCTAGTTGTTTTTGACATTCTTTCCTTTCTTGCTCTAGAGGAATATATAATATTTTAACCCAATATTTTAGAATCTGTTTGACTACCTTTAGTTTAGATTCCTAGATATAGTTCGGAGACCCTATAATTGGTTTCTCCCAAGTATCCTCTACAAGAACCATAACTTCCTCCTTTTGAAGCAAGAGTGGGTTAAATATAAAAGGAATGGGCCCAAAATTTTCTAAGTGTTCAAAGGTTATACCAATAGGATTATGATCGAAGACAACAAAAGGTATAATTTTAGAAGAGATAATATAATTAGAGATTAAAAAATCACTATGAATGAGAAAACCAGCCAAAGGAGGATGCAGTAAGAACTAGGATTCCATCTTTGTTACTCCAAGTATACTGGCGGCTAGTTTTACATCTAAAGATCCCAATCAAAAGAATTAAGTCCTCATTCATGGATAAGCTAGGGTCATGAACTATATTTTCACTTTCTTTGATTTTATCAAAATAGTGTTGAAATCCTCAACCACAATGCTAGAGTTTAAACCATACTTTTCCATGTGTCTAGTGTTGAAATCCTCAACCAAAATTCTCATAATTTTTCATATAGGAATAAAAATACATGTATGCATAGGGAACTTTGACAATCTGAATATTTCAATCTTCGGAACAGAGATTCACCAAGGCATTGATAATTATGTATGAAAACTAAGCTCTGATTTTCTAGGAACTAAATTTAATATATATGATGAACCACATGCGTACTTATTTGGTGCAAGATTACTTAAACATCGGATAGATTACCCATTATGTGATGTAAACATGATCACAACTCCTCTTGAAGCAATTTCTAAAATTACAAAATCCCCAAGCGGTTCAAGTGGGTTATGAATTGAAGGTGCATTTCCTGGAGGTAGTCAAATAGGTGGATCTACAGGGGTAGATAGTCATGACCAGATAATGGAAGCTGGATCTATTGGGGTAGCTAGTCATGACCAGATAATGGAAGATGGATCCCAAGGATTACTTTCTTCTTTTGACCTTTTTATGGAAGATGGGAAATTATAATCATAGAGAATAACTCAAATATTTTTTTGTGGATAAGTTGCAATGGATCAGTTTGTTTCTGTCATTCATTCTCTCATCATTATAGCCAAACAATTCCAAAAGTTTGATTGTGTTAATGAGGATAAAATTGTGTCACTCTATTTCCTCCCAAGGATATCGGGAAAGAGTGAAATCATATTTATGGAGACGATTAATCACATCAGCCCCCCTCTTTTGTTGTTAGGAAACATGCCACTAGATTTTTATTAGCATTAAACAAAATCAGTTGAAGGTGCCAAATCCAGGTTACTTGACTATCTCTTTTTTTTCACTTAACATATATGACATCTTCTACAAGAGTACCTTCAAATTCGATCAAAATGAGAAACATGAAAAGGACAAATCGATATAATCCTCCCAAAATTTTGGCAACTCTTGATAAGCTAGCTATCATTTAAGAGAAACTGACTATTGCATGTCTAAAGGTGTGGGATTCCTTTCTTGTAGAGTTTACAGTTCATTATACATATTTATGTCTATTGTGAAACTGCATGTGTCCACTTTTTCAAATGTATTCCCTGGCACAGAAGGAAACAACTAGAACTCGGTTTAGTTGATGTGTGTGATAGAAAATTCTCATTATAGATCATCTGAATATCATTCCACAAACTTTTTCTCTCCCAATAGTAGATCGGGCCAAGGTCACATATCCTCCTTTACTCTGTTTTCATAAATGAGGTCTATTAGGCACTTTATAATCCTTTAGAAAATGTAGCAGATATAAAATCTAATCTTGGTAAGATAATTGACATGAAATACCATTATAGAACTGTGTGAAATTTTTTAATGAGACAAAGAGTTCATTTAATTAGAGAATGGTTTGTTACCAAATATGATAAGCATGGAGCCTTCTGTTATCAACTATGGGTGTCTTATGCATCTCTATACCAAAGGTGATAGGATTCTAAAACAATGGAGATGAGTAAGGGAATGGAGTCTTATGGTATAAAACACAACACAAAGATGTATTCAATGCCGATTAATGGATATGTGCAATCAAATGACCGTGCAAATTCCTTTGCCATTTTATTTTAAAAGAAATTATGAGAGAAGGTTTCAAGCCTGATTTTGTATCTTATAACATTATTTAAAATGCATTTTGTAAACTTGGTAACATAAACCATGCCATTAGAACTCTTGATCAAGACCATCACCATGAAATTTACCACCATAATTTATGGATTTGCAAAATTTGGATATATGAGTAGAACTTTAGAAATGGTGGATCCAATGAGAATATGTGGCTACATATTGACTAAATAAAGAGTGATCTAATCCCTTCACAAGTTTTAAAATATAGAAAAAAAATGACAAGTGGCATCATTTCAAAGGGTTTAAGTATTAGTTTTTAAAGTTCACGAAAGAATACAAAAAGCATCAAAATCTACTCAACCTTTGGGAGAGATAGGGAAAATAGTAAATTGTTACTACAATTGGAATGGTTGGAGGTTAAATAGCATCAATTTTATTATTTTGTGGGAATATTAGGACACCAATTTCATAAGGTTTCGAGATGCCCCAAATCATCTTATCTCCCATTCTAATTTTAGAAAGTAGTTACACAAAAAGAGGCTAGAAATCAGTAATCAAGAAAAGGATAAAAGGTAGCGTTCAAGACTTAGAAAAGGTTGGAATTTTTATAGCCTGGATATTGAGTTTATTTGTACCCCAGGGGATCATTCTATTATTGAATATTTGGGTTTCTACCAAAGTATTCACCACACATGGTTGCAGAACCAATTTTCCTTTGTTTTATTGTTTCTTTCTTGTTTCTTTCATCTCTTTTATTGTTTCTTTCTTATTTATTCCATTTCTTTTTTCGTGGAATTTATACATCCTATCTATAGTGTTTTTATGTTCATAGTTAATGAATAAGTTATGATACAAATTCCTTGTGGCTATTGCAAGGATTCTATGAACATTTATAAATAGGTTATGATATTTAGTATCATTTTGTATCCCGTCACAAATGTTTCTGCACTATCTATAGTACGATTAAAGGATTCTAAGTATAGCCATATATGGTTTTGATATTTATTACCAATCTGCTTTATGCAAAGAATACCTTTCATGCTTGAATATATCTCCACCTCACCTACAATTTTCATGAATGAGTTTCAAATTATTGGATTCAATAGCCAAATGCCTAGCACGTATTCGGTCATATCATTAATGCCTAAATACCTCCATACATATTCTATGTTTGTGATACTTGTGTTGATCTTTAAATAATAGTGACCTTCATTCTCATTACCATTTGAAGTTGCCTATCCTTATTTAATATTCCTCTGCATCTTTCTTTTTATCATTTTATGTTTCAACCATTTATAAACAAGTTATAATGTTTACTATCATTTTGTATATTGTCATGATTGACACTCTCTGCACATTTGTAAACAAGCTAGGATATTTGTTATCATTTTGTATTTTGTCATGAATGTTTTTGCAATATATTTAATATGATTAAAGAATTATAAGTATAGCCATATGTGGTTTCTGATATTTATTGTCAATCTACTTTATGCAAAGAATACCTTTCATGCTTGAATATATATTGGATATCCACCTCACCTACAAGTTTTCTGAATCAGTTTTGTTATCCCCAACTCCTAGGGATAACTAAAGGAGATGATGTCTCGGGGCCCTGGGGTTGTAGACATGGAGTGTCGAAAGACTACACAAACAACAGTGTCCACTTGCAGACATGGATCCGCTTCACCACCATGGTTCCAAGTTCATCACATGGGGGTATCCACCACATCAATTGGCTTCCAGGAAGACATTGGGTCTTGCTCCATGAGGTACAAATTAGGTAGTATTATGTGGTGAGTGTCATTTCAATATTTGAGGAATTTGAGTTTTGTTGTATCTTAAATTGTTTTTGATTATGTAGTGTTTGCTTGGAAATTATGCTTTTCCCTTGTTTCACTTTGGTTGTTGACAGCTAGCCCCTGAAATGAGTGGGTCACCCTTAGGGATAGGCGTGCTACTAGGAGGTCCTCTTAATGAGTCATGTTCCATTACCGTCCATAATTGTCACTTTCCATACTTCATCCTTTTTTGTCTCCTTATCTTTTGGGATTGTTGGGTGTACCGGCCCAAGAAGGGATTGTTCCGCATTTCATGGGAAGAAGGGGATGAAGGCTTGAAGGGAAGGTAGCTAGAAAAAGAAAAAATCCTATTATGAACCTTCGAGATACTCTCCCAAAAAGGTATTGAGAGCAATGAAAGCGTTCTCCTGGAAAATCAAAGACCTTCAAAAACAAACACATAATTATGAATGTCCCACTTGTTGACCACTTGTTGAGGGGTTTACACAAGGTGCGTTACAAGATAGACTATACCCCCATGGAACCATGTGTACTTCTCCCTTCAAGTGACACCTTGGTACTACCCCCCAAGCTAATAGATTCATCATAGGGAGTACCAAGTGTTTGGACCTTAATAAATTAATGACAATAAATGGTCTTGGAAAAATGTTGCATTGAAAACGAAGATGTAGCACACCCTCTACAAAGGCACCCATAAATGAGACACTACAACCCCTCGTATTTCATGAACCCCATGCCCAAAATTCTTTCCCTTATCCATGTCACTCCATACACATGACCTAGAGAGGGGTCCACTTGGGAAACACTCCTAAACTTGAGGTGTGATTCACCAAATAGGTCGATTTGTCAACCCTCCCAAACCTAAACTTAGCAAATTGCATAGGATATTTGATCACTTGTTTATTTTGATGGGGTAGTTTTTTATATACATGCTTAGATGGATATTTTATTGATTTGGTTTACTCATCATGATGCATTTGAATTGATACCCTTGGAGGGTGTATTCATTGTCTTCGCAGGACCTTGTCTAGTGAACATATTTGGAAGAACAAGCCTAGCTTGGGCTTCCTTGGGGCTTGAAGCCCACAGGTTGGATACCAAGGCCCACACACTGGATGATGATGAAATTCATTTGGAGGCATAAGAAACACCTTGGAGGATCTCACCTATCCCCTACAATCCAAACAACTTGCCTTTGGAGGCCAAAACTTCACCTTTGAGGACTTGACGTCACCCTAGGGCTAGGGTTTGGTGGTGATTGAAGACACTTGGCACGTTTTGAAGGAGGGATCTCTTGGATAATGGAGGAGAGGCTTGGATTGAAGAAACTTGGCCTTTGGAGGCCT
>SNQJ01S0248615.1:0-12986 GCA_010110895.2 Picea sitchensis
CCAACAGCTGTCGGGATTTCCGAGAGAGATCCGACGGCTCTCGGTCTCTTTCCTGTGCTCCTTGCACGTATAAGAGCGCTATGCCTCCTGAGCTTATTCTCCTCGAATCCTTAAAGGATTTCGACGTCTGCGCGCGATCATTCACCTCTCTGAGCTTTGTCTTTTGTTTGTCTGTCATCCTGTAAAACAGGCCAACAATCCTTTGTACATTCTTCCTGTATACATGCCATCTTCATTGCTGTACTTGCCATCAATGACAAGTATATGCTACCTGTTAAACATTTCCAACACTTTCAGGATTGCATCTACATAGGGGAAGAATTCATTCCTATTGCAGAATCTTGATGGGAAAACTTTTGACACCCCTATCAATGTGCGTTATCTAAAACATTTTATGTGATGAACATGTTTCATAAGACCATTGTATATATCGGTTTGGTTTTTATTTACTTTCACAATTTTACTTGCTTTCGTAGGTTACCTGACTTTTACTTTTCATTATAAATAAACCCAGTTTTACTTAATATTTTGAAAATCAAAAATAAAATATATTTACTGCATATTATTCCTATTCTACAGAACTCTCTGATTATTTCTTTTTATTCTTTTGCAGAATACTTATTGTCATATGAGAAATAAGGAGGTAGTAGAATCTAACGCTCAATTTTCAAAATGGTTATGTTCCTCACAACAGGTGATAAAATAACAATTGGTTTGATTGAAAACGTAAATAAAATTAACTTTTATATTCATTGTTTAATCTAGAAAATTCAAAAAAAGAGATCTCATCCGATATTAACAAGGTTCTACTCATGTAAATATAATCACCTGATCAAATATTAGAAATATATAAATATCTAGATTTCTGAATGAAACGAAAATAATACAAAAATAAGAATAAAAGAGAAGCTTGATAATCAAGAGGTGAACTCATGTGGAAATGAAATCCCTTTTCAAACCCTCTGACTCCTCTTTTTGTTTTTGTTTGCATATCTTCGAGTTTTCATTCTATCATGATTTTCACTACTTGGCCTTAAATCTTCATAGAAAGAAAATAATTTCTCCTTGACTCAGAAAGCTCAAGAGTATACCTTCAAAGAAACATTAGGCGAGCATTTTTAAGTTCCTCTTACTCTAATTGAAAGAAAGTATGTCTAGGCTAATCCTGATAGATTTATCTCTTCTAACAGATTTAAACTGATCGGTTCGCTCAAGAAAAATCCCTCGAAAATAAAAATTTCCCCATCAAATCTTCCCTATAGGAATAAATGTATTGAATATTGGGAGAGATTTAGCTCAGAGTACAATAAAAAAACTATTGATAGACCCTCATTGTCAAATATTAAGCAGATATCATTCTTGTATGATACATACAAATTGATTGCCCCCACTTCAAAATATAAAATATAAGACAAATGGTGAAAGGAAATTCATAAAATGATTGCCCCCACTTCAAAATATAAAATATAAGACAGATGGTGAAAGGAAATTCATAAAATGATTGCCCCCATCTAGTCCAGGAAAAATGGTGAAAGGAAATTTATAAATCGATTGCCCCCATTTTTTCCAAAAAGAGATGATGAAAGGAAATTCATGTAATTATTGCCCTCATCTCAAATAAATTGCAAAATTGCTAATTGAAGTGGTGAAGGGAAATTCAATGGGAGATGTAGATAACTTCACCGGGGTACTGAACATGCTCAATGGAAGTGAATCAATATCTATGATATCTGTAATACTATTATATATGTATAAACATACTCTAGTGACTAGTTCTCTTTCTGGTAATATTTACATCCTAAACCGACAAGGGATTCCCCGAATAAATCATTAAAATTACTTTTCCTTGATACGAACAAAGTCGACTAAAGTCTGATAGTTTAGTTAAAGTTGTTTTGATTATCCTGAACAATTCTAAACTCATTTGCAGGAAAAGGAAATTAATTAATAGCCTAACTTGATATAAAAAATTGATTATTTAATCAAAAATTTTCTGAGACTCGGCTGAAATTCAATTTTCCTCTAAATGATTTTTTCCCAAAGGTGTTTACTAGAATTTTTTATGACTCCATTTACCCAATAAAGGCACTTGGTCTACTATTCTTCCATGCCTCGCAGGGAGACACGATCCCCATATGGACCCTATGTTGGAACATATATATATTTCTAAACTTTTGGACTTTAAATAAATTTCATTCCTGGTTAAATAAGAATAAGGCATGCATGATATAGTCTGTTGATGAAGTTTTCCATCTAATTGAATGACCCTAAATATATTCAGATTTGTGGAGCCACAAAATGGTTAAAGAGTTGAGTCACGAGAGGCCTCTTCGGAGCTTCACGCTTGGGGCGTTTCATCAAGTCATAAATTTTAAAAAACTGAAACTAGAGTTTATCCGTTATCGCTTTTTCACCAACCTTTGAAATCATGAGACATGGTACACATGTACGTTTTGAATCTTCCTTGAGTCAACATTTGGCACCCTTCCTTGAGATTTTCATCTAAGGATTCACACAATTCCAATTAACACTCGAGACCCCCTGGCTTCGACACATCATCGAGAATGATGTCATCTTGGACACGTCACTACGGAGGATGACCTTTCAAAAATATAATGATGAGATAAATTCCAAATCCACAAAGAAACAAAATCGCACTTCGGAAATTCAGACGTTTATCATTCATCACATCTTGAAGTCTCTGAAGTCTGAACTTCTGAAACACTTCAAACTTGAACGGGGTTAATTAAAGATGAAAAATGATTATCCAATAACTAATTATTTCACGGTTTCGGGTTTCGAGAATTCTATCTCGAGCTACTATTAAACATCTCGAAGTCTGAATACCCAAAAACACTTAAAGTTAAAAACAATTAATTAATGTTTTAAACGAGATTATCTCAAAATTAATATTTTGTGAATTTGTGATTTGGAGATTTTCTAACCTGTTTCATCCAAATTTATCGATCGCGAACCACCGATATTAATGGCATTAATCACAAATATACATTAATGATTCTAATGTGGATTTAAGATCACCATCTATATCTTCTCATTAAGGTAAAGGAATTTATCGTTAGTAAAGGTATTCTCAAATTAATACGTCTGCTGGCACAGGGGCAGATGCAGGGTTCAACGCTTCAATAACGCACCAACAAAACCCTAACTACCAGCCCTTTCAACCACACCTTTGAAGCAGATGAAGTCTCACCCGAGGTAGATGCAGGGGGGGTTGCAGGACTCAGGTGTCTACAACCTAGCTGGGACACAAATCCGTGATCACAATACTTAACAGAGAACTTAGCAATTAACATTCATTAGTCTTTAATCCTTATTCACATCGCAGGTTAAATCCTTATTATATATCAGTGCAGTATTCATCAATATCTAAGCACATCTAACCATTCAACACATAGCATCTGAATCGATCTAGCATTCATTGACATCATAAATCACTATGCATTCATAGATATATCTATCATAACACTGCACTAAGAAAATAACAACATAAATCGCATTGCACAAAGCACATCGACACAAGATATACGTGGTTCACCCTAGTGTGGGGCTATGTCCACCAATCTGATTCTCTTCTTATTAGTCTCTTCCAATATTCTTACATGCACAGAGCCACAAAACCTACTCCGCATAGGACATGAGATCAGTGTGCACCTCGCCAGATCCTCCTTCCCCGAGTTAGGTCAAGGCACAAATCCCTACATAGTCTTTCTACACAAAGCCTCTTACAATCACTTGCACTTAGCTCTGCAATTCTTAACACAATATGCACAAAGCGTTCACAACTATTCTCACTTAGCAAAATCACACAGAATCACGCCTCTTACAGCATTCAACCGCTTATTTATACATTACAAAAGAGGCCTAAGCATGGGTAAACCCATGGGCCAACATCCCATACTCGTTACATAAACCCAAAAACCTAAAAATCCCGCAAAAGGGGTGAGATCCCGCAAGCTCTACTTCACCTAGGCGCTCCGTCTTTGATCAGCATGTCGAAGTCCCAAAAATGGTCAAACACGACAATGTTTCTCCCAAAACTTGGTCGAGGGCCAACAGGCCCCCAACACTCACCTATGACTCATCCTAAGTCACTTTGATCTGGGCAACACTACTTCAAAGGCCTCGAGCATAGCTTGAGCTGCCTCGACATGCTGCTTCGCTAGAGCCTCCTGATCAGAGAACCTCTAAATGACTTGCTCGATGACAGGCCCTTCCAGGTGTTGTTCCATTATGGAGAACACCTGTTCTAGCTATGATCCATGTCCCTCGAGTTCTTCAAAAAGGGTGCAGGCTTCATCCTGCACCAGCTGGAGTCTTTGTGTCACCTCCATAAATCTTCTCTAGATGGCATTGACATGCTACTGAACTACGCATTGCTCCTATGATCTTTTCATCTTCTCAATGGTCATAAGCTACTTCAACTGCACTTGCACAGCCGACGCCTATGGCTTCACCTCCTGGAGATGTGCCTCTATTGTCCTTAGTTCTGGGTCTTCTGCAAGGCGCTCGTAGGTCTATGCACTTCGGTTACTGAGTTTATTGCATTCTAAATCAAACAATTTGATTCTTTCTACTGCACTTCTGGAAGTTTCTTCCCTTTGATCTCACACTTCTTACAGAGTGCTCAGCACTGCTTGAAGTTCTAGCTCTGCTACTCTTTCTTGAAGCTGCTAGATAGCCTCAAGGAGCTTCCCTACTTGGCTCTCAGTTGTCTCTTCTTCCATCTGTGCCAAGCCTGACACAGAGAGAAGTGCTCTTTTCACTACCTCTTTAACTCTAATATTCTTTGCAAGAAAATTATCTTTCTCTTTCTGGATCTGCTCTCTGTCCACTTCGAACTTCACCTGGAGGTCCTCTTTCTCTTGTTGCACAACCCGAAGTTTCTCTAGGGCTTCCTCCTGTGCTTTCTTCAAGGCCTTTATGGCATTTTCTTTTTCTTCCCGTACTTGACGAAGGTGAGCCTCTGTAGAATCTTCTATCCTTCATACTTGGGTGGTCTCATCCCCCAATTCTACACCTTCTGATTATGATAGCAAAGTAGATATTGTGTGGCTCGAATAGAGAGCTTGTTGTACCCCTTTCAACTCCTCTTTGATTATGTTATACATCGTTTCTTGTTTTTCTTCATTTTGTTGCAAGATATCTTCTGAGGCATATTCTACAATGGTGATGATGAGATGGATATCATCCACCGTGAGTGCGTTCTGCGACTGAGGTTTACTAGCTTGGGACTTCTTCCGTGCTGAGGGTTTCTGCGGAGAACCCCTCCTTTTCTTGGACGTCTTTGCCACTGTAAGGGGATCCGTTGGCAGTGTTACTTCTCCCTTTTCCTACTTGTCTTATTCCCCTTCCTTCTCTTGGCTTACTTCATTGCCTCCTCCTCCTCCAGGTGAATCAGATGTATTTTCCTCCGATGCATTGTTTTTGTCCTGCACTTCTTCCTTCTTCTTATTTTTCCTTGCGCTGTTGGGTCCATCGTACTCATTTATGGTGACTACAGGGATTTCGATGAGGTTGGGGTTAGAGAGTTCTGCATCTCTAACTAGTACAAGAAATTTTGTAGACCATTCCTTGGTTATCTCCTCCATGTCTTCCTCAGTCAATTTGTAATACAACTGCAACTCCTCCTTGTTTTCATCCCCGCGCGTGGTGATGTATATGAAGTGTCAGTCTATGTGGAACTTCACGAGTGGCCTAAACGGATGGAGTGTATTTGACGTCATTCAAGGAAAAGATTCAATTTCCCGCGTGAGCTATAAGTAGTAAGTGTGGAAGACAACGTTCAACTGCCACTGCTTCACCATATCACTTGAATACCACAAGGTGGTGAACCTCATGGCCAGTGGTTCTGATAGCTCGACTTCATGGAATGTTTCTCCCTCCGAAATCTCCCAAGTGAAAAAGGCAATGAGGATCAACAACCAGCTGAAGTGGAACTCATAGCCTTGGTCATGTGCTTCACGATAGTCCTTATCTAGATCATTGACGAGGTATCTCACCCAATTCATCTACATTCCCTCAATGCACTTCCCTGCGAGGTTGATGATGAACCCCGTGACTTGTGTTGGTCTATTCTTCCTGATGAGCTTACCAGCGATCAACTGGAAAGCTAGGAGCACTGGGCCATTCTGGATGGAGGATACCTTGTAGCCTTGCTTCCCTTTCTCCACATCACCGTATCCTTCTTTTATTCACTGCGCTAAGGAGAAATCTAATGTCTTTCCAGGGTAGAATTTCTGAGGGTCTAGTCCCTGCATGCTTAATCCAGTGATCCTGTGGATCAGCGTCGGATCCACAGTGATGCACCTATCCAACCACAGGTACCTTCCATGGAAGCACGACATGAGGAGTTTAACGCATGCTTTAAGCTCTTTATGTATGTCAAAGTGTGGGATCTTCATGACATTCAGGATCATGGACCTCGCAATGTCCATGGTCCATGGCTAGGGAACTATCTTTGACTTATTTCCAAACATCTTTTTTAGGTAGCGATATAGTGAAAGCATCGCATAATTCTTCCTATCACCGAGGTTAAAATCACTTATCTTAAGAGCTAGGATCAGTCCCAACTGCGGTCCTACTACATGTATCCCCTTTGGGAGGTATCCAGTGATGACTATGTACTCAAATTCTCTTAGGACTCTTTCATTACTAACTGTGCCAACCAAAGGTGGGATGTAGTCAGGAAAGACCGACAAGATCTGCTTTGTGTTTGCCAAATCATTGTGGTGCTTGCCTCTCTTATCTATCGCAGTTCAAGAAGGCCCAGATTGACATGCAGTCGAGGGGGATACTTGCAATCCTCTCGTCGATGAGGCCTATACTCCTACGGACATAACTTTCTCAACCATAAGGTCTATTAGGATCTCCTCTGAATACTTCTCTACGGCGCTATGTTCACCCGACATACACACTCATGGTCAATTATCTCAGGTAGGTGAATGGGTGCTCAAGGTAAGTAAAATGGGTGGAGAAGCCTCAAAATCATAGCGTGGTAGAAATCAGTTCTCTGTTAGCTCGGATAATCACAATTTTCAAAAGTGTCCCCGGTGAGGCATTCGATGGATTAAATAAGCAACGTCATAATGGACTCCTCCAATGGGTAGGAATTCCTCAATCAATACGATTCCATCTGTTGTGGTGCAGTCCCAATGGTCCAATGGTGATATTTCTGGCAATAACTATGTTTCTAACCATTCTGTAATGTCGTTCTAACATTTAGACACCTCCAACGATCATGTAGCTTCACCATGGCGAAGTGTCATTCTCTGATGTTCTGGTATTCCGGCGAGGTTCCAGTTCTACAAGCCTTCCTTCTGCGAAGTCCTCTCTGGAACTACCTATGATTTTTCTAACTTTTCTTTCTTCTTACTGAGCTTTCTAGCCTTCTTTCCTGTGATTTGAATCTTTGGATTCCTCTTTCCATTCTTGTTCTTATATTCTCTTAGCATAGTGACTTCGCGCTACTGAGGGTCTTTCACAGGGTTCGAGGGTAATACTTCTTCTCTTACTGTTTCTATGGTAGGTTCTCTTCTCTCCTACATGGATAGGTAGTGTGAGCCTTCTTGCATTCTTTCAACCTCGACAGCCTTCTGCCGCTTCGACTTGTCCTCATGTTCTTGTATTAGTCTCGCTAGTTTTCTGGTTATAAAGTCCCTTAGTTCTTGCTTCTTCTGTTCTGTGGCTTCCTCTTCCTCTTTCCTTCGGATATGATCTTTCTCAATCCAGGTCCTTCCTAGCAAAGTGCAAAAGGAGTGTTGTTCTCAACAAACTTATTGACCTCAAATTCTTCTTCAATCGATGTTCCATGGGAAATCATAGGTACATGAGTAATTCTTCCACATAGGGTTATCATCTTTCCTTTAAAAAAGCCTATCCCTCCCAATGAAGGAACCATAGCAGGCTTTCCTAAAATTTTCCAAGTACTTTCTGTCATAATTTTCAACTGTGTTTCCTCATCCAGTACATAGTCTATGTCGAAGTCTCCTATTCTTATTTCTATACACTTCTTTTCTTTTAAGATCTCTGGTAAACTAATGTCTCTATGACCATTCAATGTTTCTTTCATCTACAATAATATAGTCTCTAATTCTTTTTTATTCTTTAGCATATCCTTAGTTTCTTGACCTTCTTCATGGTTTTCTTGTCTTAGGTTCATCTTTTCAACTTTAGAAATAATTCTAGGGAAATCCAAAACCTCATGACCAACATCTTTAAAAAAAAGACAAATAGGACCTCCACCAGGGCATTCCTTAGCAAGATGTCCTGGTCTTCTGCAATTATAACATAGTGTCAATCCTCTCTTTCTTTTAAACAATCCCCAACCTTTTATGTACTGTGCATTGGGGTCACAATGATGGACCTGTAAAAAATTCTTTCTAAGATCCTGCATCCACTTGTTAGTCCAAAAATTCTTTCTATGCATAGGAATAACATATATTTCACTATTTCTATCAGATCTATTCATATCAAATATTTTTTCTTCTAGATATGCCCTAGTTTTCAGACTAGGACAAAATCTATCAAGCATACCTAAATTCATACTTTCGAAACAAAACATTTCCACTTATCTTACCTTTAACAGAGCACAAAGATTTAAGACCTTACCTCTTTTCTTCAGATCTGGCTTCTCTTCTTAGCATAGAGCTTCACAAGTCAAGTATAATACTGGGCACTACAGCAACAAATATATGCGCATAACTTTCTCTTTTCTTTAGTTCCCAGCAATCACAGTTTTAGGTCCCGGCAATCACAGTTTTAGGTCCCGACAACAAAACCATTTATTGGCATAGGGGCAGACCTAGGCTTCAACACTTCAACAATGTACCAACAAAACCCTAACTATCGGCACTTTCAGCAACACCTGCGAAGTAGATGAAGTCTCACCCGAGGTAGATGCAGGGGGTTTGCAGGACTCAGGTGTCTACAACCTAGCTGGGACACAAATCTATGATCACAATACTTAATAGAGCACTTAGCAATTAACATTCATTAATCTTTAATCCTTATTCACATCGCAGGTTAAACCCTTATTATAGATCAATGCAGTATTCATCAAGATCTAAGCACATCTAGCCATTCAACACATAGCATCCGAATAGATCCAGCATTCATTCACATCATAAATCACTAAGCATTCATAGATCTATCTATCATAACATTGAACTAAGAAAATAACATCATAAATCACATTGCACAAAGCACATTGACACAGGATATATGTGGTTCACTCCAGTGTGGGGCTACATCCACCAATCTGCTTCTCTTCTTATTAGTCTCTTCTAATATTATTACATGCACAGAGTTACAAAACCCACTCTGCATAGGATAGGAGATCTTTGCACACCTCGCGAGATCCTCCTTCCCTAATTTAGGTTAAGGCACAAATCCCTACATAGTTTGTTTGCACAAAGCCTATTACAATCACTTGCACTTAGCTTTGCAATTCTTAACATAATATGAACAAAGCGTTCACAACTATTCGCACTTAGCAGAATCAGGCCTCTTACATCGTTCAACCGCTTATTTATACACTACAAAAGAGGCCTAAGCATTTGTAAACCCATGGGATGACATCCCATACTCGTTATATAAATCCTAAAACCTAAAAAGCCGCAAAAAGGGGCGAGATCCCGCGATCTTTGCTTCGCCTAGGCTCTTCATCTTCAACCAGCATGTCGAAGTCCCAAAAATGGTCAAACGCGGCCAAGGTTCTCCCAAAACTTGGTCGAGGTCCAACAATGCCTAAGGTGAATAAAGACACTTTATTTTGAATTCCATTTTCATTCTCACATAATAACAAGTTTTATCCAACTGAGAAGCTCACACACTCTCCTCTAACAGGTGACCCAATTCCAGTTTCATCTATATCATGGCACCACGAAAGATGGCCAAAGCAGCTGGTGAAAGTGTAAACCCGAATACAGATGCTTTTTTAGACGCATCACCGAGAGCCATAGATACTGTGAAATCCTGGACACAGGTGCTCGAGATTCTACAATATGAGATCATAAATTTCCCAGAGTATTCAGGAAAAGAAGTAATCGAAACTCATGCAACCAAGCTCAAGGACATAACTCAGTCAGAGCTACACAAAATAGCCACGTGACCTAGGCTCATGATGTATATCAACATGATAGGTTGGGCCCTGGAGAATGTTGACATTGAAACCAGGAGAATTTGAAATTCACAGAAGGTTGTTGTTGGGTATTTTTGATCGAAGTATATACAAGTAATGTATAAATTATCCTCTGTTTTTAAATATAGTTACAATGCTACATTTATAATGGAGTTTGACAAACAAGAGTGCACGCAATATGGAAACAATTACCCTGATTTAGTCAAGGACTGGTGGGGGCACCCTGAGAAATTCTGAGAAGACACTCATGGCATATATGCCACGACATCGTTAGACGCCCATATGATTTATGTGGCTATGATGTTATGTATAATTTTCGGGAAGAAGAGCTCTGCTCACTTCCTGTTTCCATGGGTACCAATCATGCATGAAGTGGCATAGGGCTACTCTTTCAACTGGGCCAAGATGTTATTAGACAACCTGGCTAAGGAAATCACAGAGTACCAGTCGATGAAGTCAAAAGGGAAACCTTCCCCTTTCTATATTTCAACATACATCATGGATGCCATTTTTTTTATGAGTCCTTTCCCATTGATGAGTTGGAGCTGGACACCAACCACCACTGAGCCTATTCATTTCTATCACTCCAAGTTGTGGGAGGATAAATCCAGAGATTTATTCTATGAAATATGTCATTATGTAGTGGTGTCAATTCATGTAGCCCTGTATAGTTGTCTACCTCCTATAATTTCATACATAATCATGGCTAACATAGGAAAAATAATAGACTGGTATATTGAGGAAAACATTTCCTATATTAGGGTTTTTGGGTGCTCGGCTCCCCCCCATGTTGTCCCAAATTTTTTACCAGATCGGTTGGTATACCGAGAGGTGGCTTATCAGACCGTAATAGGGGGCATCAATAAAGAATTGAAATTGGCCCAGAAAAAGGTATGGCCAACCTTCCCTCTTCAGGTTGGTATGTTTTCATTGTTAGATTTCGGCCATTCGAAAGTAGAAACTATGACTTTAGAATACATCAAGTTAGTTGATATTGAGTTTAAGAGACATGATCCCTATAAGATCGTGGAAACTCACCTGGCTCAACACAATTTAAATAAGTATGTGCATGAGTTTTCCCCACAGTATGAAATATTCAGGGGAGCCAAGTCATATGAGGAAGTGTTGAGAAGAGTCCGAACTCTGTCTCTAGATCAACTAACCAATTTTTACATTTTTCAAAAACACAGAAAAAATAGTTTTCCAAAGGTATTACAGGGAGAACCAACAACACTTTCACCTACACAGGAAGCTACACCTCATGGTTTGGAGGCAGGAAGTTCCGACAAACAGAGTACTGAGGAGAATCCAAAGAGTGCCAAAATATTAATGCAGAAAGTGGAGACTTCAATGTCAAATCCACCAGGTACTCAAACAAAATCTCATATTGAAGCTTTTCTAAAAAAGGAGCAGGAGGTTTCTCCTTCTACACCAGAAAAACCAGTTACCGATACAACAAAGAAACAAACGTCCATAGAGATAGGTAGCCCCATTTATTCATTAACACCTTTACAGTCAAGTCGAGGAGATCCCAATTATGAAGTCATATTTATAGAGGATCTTACTCTGATTTCAGTCAAAGAAATGCCTCCTTCGGTCTTATTTTTCAACAAGAAGAGGAGGGCCATAGTTAAAAGAGAAACCCATCAAAAGATGGTGGAATAGTCAAAAGGCACATAATGTTATATGATGGACAGGGACTAGATGATTCCGAATTTGCCTAGGAAATGGCAGGATCATTAGGTGCTTTTGCCACGTCCAACCAGTGTTCCATAGAAAATCTAGATGAGTAGCTGAAACAGAGGAACCTGTTGGTAAGGAAATTGAAAGACCATATGAAGACCATATATTGGGACGTAAGAAATAAGATGGATAGACATCAAATCCAACAGCTGAAAGATAACCTCGACGAACTCCATCAAAATTCACAGGCCAATAGAGGGTTGGTCACTCAATAGGAATAACTAATAAGGAAATTACAAGCCAAGATAGACTTGGTTGAAGGTATAATAGTAGAGATGACAACTTTCCAGGCTCAAGCACTAGAAGTACATGAAAATCTAGAATCAGCCCAACAAGATCTTTTTACAAAAGTGGAAGCCATTCAAAATTGCTACTGGGTGGTAGACCTTTCCCAAATAACATTTACATTAAAGAAATGGAAGCACGTGCATATCAAGCTAAGTTTCAGGAGGCTATCTTTCTAGTACCAAAATATAATGTATCAGAAGTTCCTCGATTATCTCTTTCTGAGAAAACCATAGGCAACATAATTTTGAAGGCTTGGGAAACAAATCTAGCTGAAAGAAACAGATTGGCCAGAGAGGTAAATGAATCTTTAATAGAATCATTATATTGACTAGACAAAGGGATACTTGATGTTGAAGTAAATATTATGTCTGAAGCTCAGGGGAAGATTGACATAACAAAGAACCAATGTAATTCTAGGACAAGCAAAGAAAAGGCCATGATGATCATCCAACAAATGAACCAAATTGATCTTATCCAAATAAACAAATGGATAGTAAACCCAATATCACAGTTACAGGCCACATCTTTGGGAGAAAAGAAGACACAGGAAAGGTTTCCTCAGGTAGAAAAGAAGTTATGGATCTTTGAAGCAAACGAAGCAACTGCACCTTCTGGGTTGGTGGTACAGTTAGTGAGTAGATGCATCCAATGTGTCGAATATGGGAAAGAAGGCACATCTGGAAACAAGTAAGAAAATCTGTACTGTTTCAGGATAAATCTGTAAGTGCGGACACAAACCGATCTCCCTAGATCCACCTAGATCTAGAACAAAACAGGACAGAATATACCGCTTTCC
>SNQJ01S0248616.1:0-12973 GCA_010110895.2 Picea sitchensis
TAGTGAAAAAATGTCTGGAAGGATACCTTCATTGCTTTGTCTCTGATAAACAAACACAATGGTTCAAATGGTTACCCTTGGTAGAATGGTGTTATAACACTTCCTTTCATACCGCAACCAAAATGGCATCATTTATGGCACTCTATGGATACCACCCTCCTTCCATCACTTCTTCTCTAAATGAAAAATCTAAGGTTCAAGCAGTGGAAGATCACATCAAGCATCAACAAAAAGTTCCCCAAATATTAAAGAACAACCTGACCATGGCACAGAATCACATGAAACAACAAGCAGATCAACATCATAGTGAAAGAAGTTTTGAAGTAGGGGATTAGGTGTTTTTAAGATTACAACCATACAAACAGATGCCCCTCAAGCAAGCCAAGAAGGATAATAAATTATCACCAAATTACTATGGCCCTTATAATGTGTTGCAAAAGATTGGTACTATGGCATACAAATTGAAGTTGCCTACATATTCACGAGTACACCCCGTTTTCCATGTTTCATGCTTAAATAAGTTTATAGGTGACAATATCCCAGTTCAAACTATATTTCCATAACTTGACAAGGAAGGAAAAATCATATTGGAGTCTGAAGCCATCACTGACACAAGAATTTGCCAGCGGAGGAATAGATCCATTTCAGAGTATCTCATTAAATGGAGGAAACTATGAGTTGGATATTCCACTTGGGAAGATGAGTCTTTTATACAGAAGCATTCAGAGTTACTCAAGTTTTGAAGACAACACTTGTCTCAAGGGGAGGAGCATGTTAAGCCCTAAATAATGGTTCATTACCCCTTAATTGGGGCATATTAGATTAGTAATTTTATTTTATTTATGTCGTATCGATTCCATTAGTTGTAATTGTGTAATATACCAAATATAAAATGTATGCAGAATAGAAATAAAATGCTAGAAATGGAAGAATAACAACAATATAACCAAAACGTTCACCACAATAGCACTGAAATGATAAGAGAATAATAACAGAAATAGCACTTTGAATCTGAAAGCAATGTTCATGGGACTCTTCGAGGGGGAAACCTCCAGTTGAGCAGAGCTCTATTACAATAATATCCAAGCTAAGGTTCTCATACCCTCGACTTATATTTATACTAAAAAGAAGCATCTAGAGGAAGATCCTTCTAGAAGCGGGATCTTCTATTAGGTCTTCTTACATCCGCCTTATTATATTTTATTGAAAGGCCTTATTAATATTGACCTTTATTACATTCAAATATATTGTTCCACCTATGTGTGGGTTATGACCCTAACATGTCCACCCCCTTAAAAACAATCTTGTCCTCAAGGCTTGAGATGAGGAAATTGTTGCAGAATGGTAGTTGGTTCCCAAGTGGCATCTGCTGGAGTTGTATCTTTCCACTGGACTAGCACTTCCTTGATGGTTCTCTAATGTAGGAGACACTCACACTGGTCCAAAACTGCTTCCGGTTGTAGCCAGATGGATCCTTCTTCAACTAACTCTGGAAGTTTGGTTTGAATTTATCACTTAGTTCCAATCACCTTCTTTAAGCATGAAACGTGAAAAATAGGATGTAGCTTCGAATGGTTGGGCAAAGATAACTAATAGGATACTTGTCGTACATGCTTGAGAACGGTATAAGGACCATAAAATTTGGGCACTAGCTTCTAAATATGCTCGACCTTGAGGGAAGTTTGCTTGTAAGGTTGCAGTCAAAGAAACACTTGATCCCCTTCTGCAAATTGTCATTCAGAGTGACCTTGATTTGCTTGTTTCTTCATGTGATTCTGTGCCATGACCAAATTCTCTTTGAGTGTATGGAGAATAGCCTCTCGATATGTAAGTGTTAGGTCAACCACCTGGACCTTTGAGGCACCTGGTAAGTATGAGAGAACTGAAGGTAGATTTTTTCCATATATTGCTTCAAAAGGAGTCATGCGTGTAGTTGTATGGTATGAAGTGTTGTACCACCATTCAACTAGGGGTAACGATTGAGCCCACTGATTTTTCTTTTTCGAGGCAAAACACCTCAAATATGTTTCCAAACACTTGTTGACAAATTTCATTTGGCCATCAGTCTAGGGATGATAAGTTGTGCTGAGATGCAATTCAATGCCTTGTATATTGAACAGTTCTTGCCAAAAATTGCTTGTGAAAGTTGGGTCACGATCAGAAACAATAGAGTGTGGCATGCCATGAATATTGAAGACCTGATCCATGAAACTTTGAGCCACCGTGGATGTTGTAAATAGGTTTTGAAGGGAACAAAAATGAGCATACTTGGAAAGGCGATCAACAACCACCATGATGACTAATTTATTTCCCAATTTAGGTAAGACGGTAATAAAATCCATAGAGATATCCTTCCAAATAGAAGGTGGAATCGGGAGCGGTTGTAGTGTGCCCAGAGATTTGACTGTTTCTCCCTTGTTGCATTGACATACATCACATTCAGTGACAAAATTATGAATGTCTTGTTTCATACCATCCCAGAAAAAGGAATGTTTGACCCTGTCATAGGTTTTGGTGAACCTGGAGTGCCCTGTTGTGGGTGTAGCATGAAGCTCAGAAAGTACCATGGATTTAATATTTTATTGTTTACTTAAATACAAACGAACTTTGTATCGAAGTTCATCATGGAGCCAAGAGTACCCTGGGGAAGCTGGAGCATTGGACTGCAATTGTTGGATCAAATGTGAACTTTTGGGATCTTGTAGCCATTCCTGGCGAATGGCTTGGAGCCAATATGGGACAATGAATGAAAGAGAAAAAAGGGATCCTTCATCTTCATATTTGTAGGAAAGTGCATCCACAACCACATTGTCTTTTCATTTCTTGTAAATGATCTCATAATCATATCCAAAGAGCTTAGTCACCCATTTTTGTTGTTATGGGGAGGAAATGTGTTGTGCCAGAAAATACTTGAGGCTTTGATGGTCTGTCTTAATTTGGAAACGTTGCTCCAATAGATAAGGGTGCCACAGATCAACGACATGCAAAATAGG
Organism: Picea sitchensis; assembly: GCA_010110895.2. Lineage (NCBI taxonomy): Eukaryota > Viridiplantae > Streptophyta > Pinopsida > Pinales > Pinaceae > Picea > Picea sitchensis. Next base: position 2,994 of record SNQJ01S0248616.1, read on the forward strand.
CAACATTTCCTTTTCATAGATGGATTTTCCTAGATTTCTTTTAGATAGTTGCTTGCTGGTAAGGGCCAAAGGTCAACCCTCTTGAATAAGGACAACAACAATTCCTTTATCTGAGGCATCACATTCCAACACAAAGGTCTTTGTGAAATTGGGAAGGGCGAGGACTGGGGTGGTGCACATGGCCATCTTCAAGGTTTGAAAATCTTGAGTAGCGTCTGGACTCCAAGTGAAAGAGTTATTTTTTAGGAGAGCAGTGAGAGGTGTTGCAATATTCCCATAATTCTTAACAAACTTGTGATAATACTCTATTAAGCCCAGAAATGCACACATTCTCTTAAGAGTCTTTGGGTGAGGCTAGTATTGCATAGATTCAATCTTTTTAGGATCCACCCTGACGCCATCCTTGCCAACCAGATCACCCAAGTATTCCACTTCTGAGGTGCCAAAAACACATTTAGACTGTTTCAGGAAAAGTTGGTCCTGAGAGAGTACATGGAGAACTCGATCCACATGAGAAACATGGTCTGTCCAAATTTTTCTATAGATGAGGATTTCATCAAAGAAAACTAAGACAAAATGGTGGAGAAAAAGATGGAAGACATGATTCATGAGGATTTGGAAGGTGGAGGGGGCATTACACAAGCCAAAGGGAATGACCAAAAACTCATAGTGGCCCTCATGAGTTTTAAAGGAAGTCTTGGGAATGTCTTCCTCTTTCATACGTATCTGGTGGTATCCCGAACGAATATCCCATTTAGTGAATAATTGGGCACCACTCAATTCATCCAGGAGGTCACCAATGACAAGAATGGGGAATTTGTCTTTGATGTGAAGTTTGTTGAGGGCACAGAAGTCAGGACACATTCGCCAAGAACCTTCTTTCTTCAGGACCATGACCACAGGAGAAGAGTAGGGGCTCGTACTAGGGCAGATAACGTCTGCATTAAGGAGTTCCTAGACCATTTTCTCAATTTCATTTTTTTGGGAAAAGGGGTGACGATACAAATGGATATTGGGAGGAAGGCTTATGAGTACAATGGGAATGGAATGATCATGAACACCACAAGAAGGAGGGAGTCCTTGGGGAGTGGAAAAGACCAATTGATGTTTAGAAAGGATGGCTTGGAGGTCTTGTGGGAACAAGGGTGTCTTTGTTACTTGTATGGAATGGAGTTGGGAAATAACACCAGAATGACCTTTTTTGAGAATATTTTCCATGCGATAGGAACTAATGATCTCAGGTGAACGGGCGGTGTTTCCTTGGAACTTATATTGGTGGCCCTCCTGGTCGAATTACATGGTTAAGTCTTTAAAATCCATTAGAGTGGGACCCAAAGTCCTTATCCATTTTGCACCCAACACAATGTCACAACCTCCCATGTCGATAGAAAACATATGGGATTTCAGGTGGTAGTCACCAATTTGGAGACACACATTTTCATAGCACCCTCCACATTTCATGGAACCACCATTGGCAATCATGATTTGGAAATTATTGATGGCATGGATGTAGAAATGAGTTTATTGGGCAATGTGACGATGAATAAAATTATGGGTACTACCACTATCAACCAGAATAATGACCTTCTAATTCTTTATGTAACTGATTGGCTTGAGGGTTTGAGGAGCGAAGAAGCCAGTGAGAGCATTGACGAAAATGACTGGTTCTACTTCGGGAGGGTCTAAGGGAGGGGTTATGTCAGTGGATTTAGGTGACTCAAACACAAGGGGAGTTTCTACATCCTCTTCTGAAATATCCTCGGAGATGGACATAAAAATATTTTGTTCTTTACACTTGTGGCCCAGGAAATATTTTTCATCACAGTTATAACAAAGGCCTTTGAGTTGGCGTTCAACCATTTCCACCCTAGTCAATATTTGGATCTTTACTGGAGTAGAGGGAGTAGTGGAATTTACTAGTTTAGGGCGAGGGATAAAGGAGGGTTTTCGGTTTTGAGAATATACAACCTGTTGTGCTTCTTTATCTCTTTTAGTAGCCTCCACCCAACTCTGAGGCTGAGCCATGAGGACATGGGCCCGAATCGCATCCTTGAGGTCGCTGATAAAACACTCTCGAAAAAAGGCATCAGACATGCTTTCTGTTCTAAAATCCAAGCGCTCAAAGGAAACTATAAAGTCTTCCACTGTTCCTAATTGTTTCAACTTTTTCAAATGGCCCAAATGGTTGGTGTCAGTGTCAAAGCGTTCATAAATCTCTGCCACAAAGTGTGTCTGAGCAATATACCCTTGACGATAAGTTTTTCTCCATTGCCACCATTGCCACCGTTATTGATCTAGATGGAGAATACCATACCGGATTTTGGCCAAGTCATCTGTAATGTCTTATAAAGAGAAATAATGTTCCATTTGGGATACCCAACCAGTGGGGTCTGATCCATCAAATTTTATCACATCCACCCATGGAAGGCGTAGGTCACGTTGAAAGTGATGGTTCTGAAAGTTATGGGAATGAGAGGAATGGTCACCTTCAGGATGTGGAGGTGAGGAAGAGAAAGGGTTATCTGTAGGGATATGTAGTTTGGTGCAGAGTGCCAAAAATATTGATTCAATATGGGTGGTGAGGTCTTGTTTGATTTCCTCCATTGAGGATTGCATGGTTGTATTGATGGTGGAAACATTGGCACTGAGTTGTTTCAATTCTTCTTAGGTTTCAATGAGACCAGATTGCAAGGTGTTGAAGCGAGCTTCCAAGTCTTGGCTATGGGTATGGGCCATGAGGATGGGGGAAACTGAAAAGGAGCGGGCGGGGTCAAAAAGTTTGTCGAAAATTGACATGGATGAATGTGATAAGGGAAAAGAGATGAATCCAATGGAATAGGTCTCAAATAATGGTGAAAAAAATTACAGACTTGTTTTTTTTTTTTTTACACCTGCGGAGTTATACTCTGGTCTAAAGAATACTACAAAGAGGAAATGACAAATGCTTAACCAGAAATAAATGTGTATTTAGTTGGAAACCTGAACACAGTTGTGTGGCAATAGATCTTGTCTTTTTTAATTTGTTTATGTTTCTATCCCCAAGGGTTAGGTATTCAAGGGTTCTACAGACAAGGGTTTTCCCTGTGCTATATCTCTCTAATATACATGTGGGGTCCAATAGTAGTACTCGACCCAATATCTCAGGGAACTAACTAAGGAGGATAGACTGTACCCTTAGCCATACTACCCGACTACCCAGGTACTAGAGAGTATCTTCCCGGGTGTTGTTCTCAGTGACATTATACCAGTCAGGCAGCTGATCAGTTTATCTAAAGAGGGCTTCAGGTAATCTAGGTCAATCCATACACTGGTGTTGTCTGATGTGCTACCACTCAAAGGGGTACCAACAGAGGTTACAAGGGTGGCCAACAGATGTGCTCTTAAGTACCACTTTTGTTTCTTGCATGTATGAATCCCTCAACCACGGGTTTATGCGCGTAACAACAAATCTCTGTGGCTTAAAGATGCCATAATACGTCTCTACCCTGAAAAAAAAAATTTAACCCACACTTTCTGTCGAGGAAAGTGCTATGATACCACTTGTAATATACCAGATATAAAATGTGTGTAGAACAGAAATAAAATGCTAGGAATGGAAGAATAACAACAATATAACCAGAACATTCACCAAAATAGCACTGAAATGATTAGAGAATAATAACAGAAATAATACTTTGAATTTGAAAGCAATGTTCACAGGTCTCTTCAAGGGGGAAACATCCAGTTGAGTAGAGATCTATTACAATAATATCCAAGCTAGGGTTCTCATACCCTCGACTCCTATTTATACTAAAAAGAAGCATTTAGAGGAAGATCCTTCTAGAAGCAAAAGCTTCTATTAGGTCTTCTTACATCTGCCTTATTCTATTTTATTGAAAGGCCTTATTAATATTGACCTTTATTACATCCGAATATATTGTTCTACCTATGTGCAGGTTAGGAACCTAACAAATTATACCTCCTAGTCTCCTATATATACCAAGGAGACATTTTCATTTGGAATCATCTTGTATATGGGCATTTATGTGGGCATAAGGAGGTTTCCCCCTCAAAGAGGCTTATTATTTGAATTTCTCTCCTTTTCAAGGCATTGAGTACTTATTCTGAGGTTTTTCTATGCTATATTGATATTTGGTTCTTAACATGGAATATGATTCCACGAGAGAGGGGGTCTTAAGGGGACAAGTATTTTTATTATATTTGATTTGTCCATATTGGCTTTAATTGATAAAAGTGGTTACATGAGCTTCTTGGAGGGGAGGCCATGTGGTTCTTGATTTCATGTAATTATATAAACATCCCTTGTGGGTTTCTTTGGGGGTTCTTCTCCATTCACTCTTACACTCTTCTCACTCTATCATTATTGGTTCCTCATTATTGCTAATTTGTATGCTCTTGAATTGGACATGGAAACAAATGGATGGAAGAGGAAAGTTGTTATTAGGTGGCTGTAATAAATTTGTAATATCCCCAAGGATGATCCCTTGTTGTATTTATTAATTGTAACCATGTTTTGTAGGATGGTGAGATGAGTGTTGATAAGTTGGTGGGATTATGTGTTTTTTGGGCTGGAGAGCCTAAGTGTTAAAGCCTAGGAGCCTAATTTTTTATTTGTAATTATGAAGATCATTAATAAAATATAAACATTGTTGTGTGCAGACCGACCACAAAAAAAGAGTGATGGGGGACTAAGACTCCAGAGGGTGGGTAAGGGAAAGGGGGTTGAAAGATTTGAAAGAGGGGATAAGCTTAGGGGATTAAGTACTTGAGAATAATAATTTATTATTATTCCAAAGTTGTGTGAAATACATGTTTTTATCCTATGTCCTGGGACAGGAAACATGTGCAAAAGGGAACGCGTGCAGCTCCAGGAAGACAAGTGTCGACCTGGGCGCATGCATTTAAGGTGACAAAAGTCAGCCTTTTTGGGGGTTCGCTGCCTATTCTTCCATCCTCAACCTGGGTTCATGGGGATCTCTGTCTGAACCTATTTTACATCTACATCTACCCTCTGCATAACCTCACACATCTAAGAAACTAGTGGGAAGGGAGAAGCTGACCTGTGTGTCCTGTGAAATCCACTCTGCAAATCCAAGTTTGTTATTAACCACTAGGGTTGTTGTCTTATGTGTTACCTGAGCCGTGTTGCGTCTTAGTGGGATAGTTGTCATTTTTGGACGTCCATACCCAATTTCTTGTTGTTGATGTCACACGTGAGTTAACCGAATTGATATTGTTGTTGTTTTTATCCTCACCTTGTGGGAATTGAGTTGAAAATGGTTGAATAAGCAGGTTGTCAGGACCATGGTTGAAGAGGTAGGTTTTCAGGCCTATGAGTAGCTCTCTCCAGGTGAGAGAGTTTGTTGGGAAGTGGTTTTATTCCAAAGATATTCCAGAACCAGCTACAGAGCTCTGTGAATTCCTGATCCATCCTGTTGTCGAGACCCTGAGAGGGAGGTGAAGCAGTCGATGGACTGTGTGACCGTGAAGGTGTACCCTCCCAAGTGGAACAGGCATGTGGGGAATGAGATTCCGTGAGTATTGGGTGTAAGAAGGCTCCTGGATAGAATCCTTTAGGTTGCACTATGCAGTTTTCCTGTAACCTCATCCTAGTCTAGGATTCCCTTGCCTTGGGTAGAGCTTAGTCCTAGCTCAGGGGTGACCCAATGCTAAGTGTGATGAGCAACATGGTCTAAGGCTGGGAGTTTCGTAGAAGTTTTGCACATAGTTGGTGTATTTACTCCACTTAAAAGATACATATCAATATGTGCTTAATTTATATTTATTTTATGCATGCTTTTGCTATGAAGGCTTGAATGTTATCATGTATTTTGTTGCATATATGATTTATTGTCTATTACTTTAGAATCTGAATGGTAACAATAACTCTGTGTTATGTCTTTTAAATTGATTAAAATGCATGTGATGTGTGTGTGTGTGTGTGTGTGTGTACCACAGTGGTAGCATTGCCCAACCTGTTGGTGACAGGGGATGTTACAACATGCTATCAGAGCTAAGTGAAGTGTCTAAGTAGTGGCATTGACCGACCTGTTGGAAGATTGGGGATGTTATAATATGGTATCAAATCATGGTTTCGACACTTAGCTTGGATGGGCCATGTTAGTGGTTAATGAGACAAAGTTTTTAGAGTGAATTGTTGTGGAAGTAGACAAAATTCGAGTTCAAAACCAAGGTTTCAATGCTGAGCCTAGATGGGTTGGATAAGTGGTCTTTGGACCCAAGGTTTCGAGTGGAAATCATGTCTGAAGGGTCTAATTTCGGACCTTGGAACCTTCCTAAGTGCCAAGAAGTTACCTTGTTCATGTTACGAAGCTCAGGAGGATTAGCAGTATCGTAAAACCATGACAGAAGTGGTATTGGGTGACATAGTAATGTGGACCATAGGATCTATTTGGGAGAAGGAGAATCCTTCATGAACGTCAGATCTGGTAATGTTGTGACACAGTTAGCCATGAATTCCTTTGGAAATCCGCAAAGTAATAGAGTTTGTTCTGTACTGTAGGATCTATTCAAAAGGAAGGGGAAATCCCTTACAACTATCATATCTCGAGAAGGTACAGGAGGGTTATCCTGGAAGCCTTTTAGAGTTAGGAAATCGGGAGAAGTGGGGTGCACTGAGTAACAAACTTATGAAATATGAAGCTCCGAGGTCCTAGAAGAGATCTACACCATAGATCTGAGGGGGGAGATCGACCATTAGATCTTGAGAAGACGCACTCGAGTTAGTTACGAGAACCCTTCGAAATTTGAAAAATCGAAAGATTGGAAGTGAAGAGAAGTGAACACCTCCAAAGCAAGAAATTGTGAAGTGGATCTTGACTGTTGGTTGCGGAAGAGATGAGGATCACCGATTATCCAGGAGGAGTTTGAAACTTTGAATATTGGGAGAAATTGGATGTGTTGATGCACAAACCTAAAAAACTTGAAGTTTCAAAGTGAAACATAGATGTGGTGGGTCTAGATGATGTTGCCAAGGGTGATGTGAACCTCCCTAGGTGTACCATCAGCCATCACCTTAGTTGGTGACATTTGTTCTATGTGGGCCCAGAGGATAGAGAATCTAGAAGTTCGAAAGTCATGAGATTGGAAGGAAGCAAGTGTGAAATCTTTTGGAACCTAAAGTCCTGAAGATTCGAAGTTCCGAAGCTTCGATGACAAAATTTACACAGTGAGTGTCAGTCATTGGATGCTGAGTAGACGTGGATGACTGATCATCCTTACGTCACAATTTCATTAGTTGGGAACTCGAGAAGTTGTTGCGTGGTGCTTTGAAACCTCTCGAAGCACTTGGAAGTTGGGGTATAGGTCATAGAACAACGTTACAATCAAAGGGGCCTAGTAGGAGGAGCTAGTGCCTAGAGGATTCGCGATTCGGGAAATCAGGAATCGAGAGTATAGGGTTTGTCCCATAGTAGAATACCTAAAACGTGAATTTGTGAAGCGCCTTTTTGGATAAGTGAGTGATCACGACCCACAATCACATGGATTGGGGACTAATAAAGAGGGGCTAGTGCTCGAAAGATTGTTACAGAGCAGAGAAGAGCTAATTTTTTTTATGAAATCTCAGCGTTTTCTTAAAATCGTGTTCGTTTATGAATTCTATGGGAATTGTTAAGGATTGATGGCCTGATGAATTCCAGTTGATTGCACATTGTGTTTGTAGAGTCCAACGAGTGTCCGGACTGCAACAAATCAACAAAGAGTGTGGGAATGGAAGAGGCACAAAATTCTTTTGGCTCATAGAATGAAGCAAAAGGAATGGATGTCCATTTGGGAGTTGAATGATCAAACTCCAATGGACATGGAGAAGAGATAGATAAGGAAGGGAATATGATGAAAATCATTGAATGATTGCATAAATATGCCTAGACTCACTGAGTGGATAACCGGAAGCTCATGAAAGGCAGGGATCAACAAAGAGAATTAAACCTAAAGTTGATGAAGAGTCTGGAGAGGATAGAAAAGAAGTTGGAAAAGGAGAGTGACTCGAGCAAAACAGGGATTCACCAGACATCTGAGAAAATAATATCAATAAGTGTTAGTAGGCATCGTTGTCACTCCTAGAAACATCCCAATAAGGTGACAAATAGTAGTTCAAGCCCATCTCCTACCAGAAAACATAGGAGATCTAGAGTGGATGAATTGAATGGAGAAATGAACAAGATTAAGCCTCCTATGTTTTATGGAGAACATAAGGAGGAAGATGTCGAGACATGGTTTCTTGGCATGAGGAAATATTTCCAACTACAAAATTATTCTTCTCATGCAGAAGGAAGAATTGTAATGTACCAACTTAAGGGAAAAGAATCCATGTGGTGGGATAAGATTTTGCAGGTGCAACACATCAAAGAGAAGGATGTCACTTGGAAATAATTCAAGAAGTATTTTGAAAATAAATACTTGACTAAAAGATACTATGATAGAAACATGAAAGAGTTCTTTGAACTCAATTTGGGCAGCATGTCCATTGATGAATATGAGTGAAGGTTTTTGGAATTATTGAAGTATGTCTCGTTCATCAAGGATGAGATAGTCAAAATTCAAAGGTATCTGAGTGGACTACCACCTTCAATTGGGGATAAGATTCAATATGATGACCCAAAAACTATGGAAGAAATGATAAGAAGAGAGAAATTCTTATTTGAACAACAAAGAGAAAATCCTACTTTTCGAAAGGCTTGGGATGACCAGAAGAATTTTAAGAAAGAGCAGAGGCAGAAGGGAAACAAGCCACCCTTTTTCAGAAACAGTCCTCAAGGACACTAAGATTTTAGAGAGTCCGAGAAGGCTGAAGTAGGTGGGAAATTTCCAAGGAAGACACCTATGGAATGTTGGGGTTGTAAAGGTAATCATATGTACAAAGACTTCCCCCACATAAATGACAAAGTGAGAGTTTTTCATAATTTCCAGCAAGCTGAAACAATGGAGGACATGGGCAGTAGAATACCAAGGATCTATGCATCCCTGGACAACTAGCAAGCTGAATTTCAATCACAAATGATTGAAGTGGAGGGTATGATCAACAACCATGCCTTTACTATTTTAATTGATTTAGGATCTATTCATAGTTACATCGATCCTAGAATGGTGGAAAGTTTTCATTTACCAAGAAGAAATCGTGAGAAATCTTGGTTAGTGCAGTTGGATATAGGATCCAAGAGAAAGGTTGTCGAGTTGGTTAAGTCTTGTCCAGTGGACATGAATGGACTAATCACAACGGTTGAATTGAATGATTTACCTTTGGTTCCTATGACTGTCTAATTGGGATGGATTGGTTGGACCAACACCATGCCATCCTAGAATGTCGTGACAAGGAATTCACTTTCCTAGATGAGGAGGGGAATTAGAGAATAGTTCAAGGAATTCCCAGAGATGTTGCTTTCAGAGAAATCTCATCAATGCAGTTAAATAAGTGTTATAGGAAAGGATTTCAATTATTTGCAGCCCATGTGGAGGAAGCATATAAGGATGAGGTCTCAAATTGTAACGACCTTCCTCGTTAAGACAACAATTCCGATAACAGGTGCAAAAATCTTTTTTTTGTGTGTGTTAAAGGTGTGTGCGCGTGTGTAGAAGTATCAACACACTTGAATCTACGTCGCCACTCGATGACCAACAAGACGCAACCATGACAAAGTAAAACTGATCACAATCAAGTACAACATAAATAAGAAGAACAATTGCGCCCCTTGCAGAAGGCGCGTGGCAAGAGGACTCCGACAACAGAACCCAATATCAACATTATTTAAATGGACAACCACCCTAATATACTATCTGGGGGTAATTTAAGGTACGTAATTCCAGGTTATCGTGCCACACATGTTATTAATCAATAATTAAAAATTACAATATCACTGTCATGAAATATTGACTATCTATCATTGTGTCACAATCCGGACCATGATTTTACAGTTATCATACCTCTTATGCTACAACTACTAATTTATAATGACCATACA
>SNQJ01S0248617.1:0-12986 GCA_010110895.2 Picea sitchensis
GAAGTTACTAAAAATAGAGTAGATAAATCCCCTCAATGACCATTGGAGGGATCACCTGGACATTGCAGAACTGCAAAGGATGTTATCCAACCACACATATTCAAGTTCAATTTGGAATAATAAACCATCATGATGTTTAGAAACAAGATGGAGAACAACAAACTTGATTGTCTTTTGGAAAACCTAATGCTTACCAAGTAATTTCAATATAAAGTTATATTGTGCTCTCCTCCCTCCCCTCCACAAATTGTTGATAGATTCACTATTGAAATGGTCCATTTGGGTAATTTAACTTTGGGACTTCTTCTAAGAGGACACGAAAAGTGAAAACCCACTAAAACCTAATTTTAAGGAAGGAAGAGACACAGTTGTGTTATGCCTTGTCCAAATAGGTTCTTATACCTTCTAGTTGAAACCCAATTACAAGATAAAGCTAGCTCTTCCATGATTCCTCAAGAGGTGAATCCCATAGAACCTTCAAAGCATTTATCATTTGATATTTAAAGCAACTATATCCAATGAGAAAGAAATAAAATATATTGTTTACGATGCTCAAAGACCCATGATGTTAGAAAATGAGGTGTGAATTGAAGGGGAATATGGGCTAGACTTAGGCCACTAGAGTATCCATGTTGGACTTGGAATAAAATCCCTCCTATCTCTTTCTAAAAAAGAAAACAAAAAGAGAGATAATGAAAGGAAAACGCAAATCAATAACCAAGGCCCATGGAGTCAAGGGGGTCTTTAGTTAGGTTTGAAAATTATGGTTTTATTATTAAACATTGTTGATTTGGGTGCACCCCACAAAAAAGGGGCTCTCGGACATCTAGTTCATGTCCATAAACCAAACATATTGATGATTCTAGGAGAAATGCTATAAGGAGAAAAAGAAAGAAACTCGTTGAATCCTAATATAAGGGATTGGAATTTTATTGTTTATGATGTTATAGGGAAATCAAGGGGACTATTAATTTGATCTAAATGGTCCTTGACCTTTCAAAAATCTAATCTCCTCTCATCTGGGATTTGGACAATATTTTTCTCATTATAATTGAGGAAAAATCCTTCTCCTTTCTAAACATTTATGGACCTTACAATAACATATAAAACTATTAGGCCCACAGGGGTGTAGAACGATTGGCAAGTGTCGTGTAAATGGAAGGAAATATGTAAAGGAGGTCTCAAGTTCGATTCTCACCCTTATTTACTTGTGCTCCATGCTTGTGGGTTGTGTGGCGCACCTGGGGTTATATTGGTAGCGGACGAGTATCGACCACGTGTCACGCGAGTACAAGAACCGTGAGTTGTCGATTCTCCTAGTATTTTAAAAAAAAAAAAAAAACATATAGAACTAGTAGGAGCAGTGAATCTTTGGATTATATCTTTTGAGAAGTGAAAACATGGTTTCTAGAAGGGATGTGAACTTTTTTCTTCAAAAAGGGGAAGTCTAGGGTTAAATTAGTAGGATGGATCCATTGTTGATATTTCTTTTGCATAAATTAGAGGATACTAACAATGTGATCCTCAGTTGATTGAATTGGCTATTACTCGTTGAAATTTAAAAACTGGGGTAGATGGAATATAAAAAAGACTCAACTAATTCTTAATTTATGGGTCTCTTAGAAAACTCGAGGAATCTCAAGCCTTGGATTGGGACAAGGGGTGTCTCTAATCATGTCCATTTTTTTATACAAATAGAGAATGATGACAAGAAACCCCCAAGCCCTTCTAAATTTAATCCATTTTGGATAAAAGATTATGAGTTTAATAAATAAATTGTACAAAAAATCACATAGATTACACAAACCAAATGGTGAGGAATTCATTTTGTTGCAATTCATTCTTAATTTGTAAAAGGTTAAAAAATCCACCACTCATTGGTCAACATTGAAATACAACAATTCTCATAAGGATATCTTAGAAGTGGAGGATCAAATTGTTGGCATTTTTACACAAAATTCAAATGATGTTTTCTAAGAGGAAGACTGAAAAGCCCTAAAATATTTGGAGGAGAGGAAGAAAAATATACTATCCTAGGGGGAGGCTAGATGGAGGTAGAAGAGTAGGATTGTCTAGTTTGTTCAAGGGGACAAACAGCAATTTTTTCCAAAATTATTCCAAAGGAAGAAAGAATGTTAATATCATTTGGGAAATACCAAGAGAAGATAGCAACAAGGCTCCATGTTTCCAAGAACTAGCAGCATAAGGGTAAGTGCTTTTAACAATTTATATATGGTCCTAGATAAAGTAAACATTATAGAGACTATTAAAATCTCATATAATTGATCAAGTTCTTTGAAAATGAATTAAATGAGGATTTGATCATATAAGTATCAAAGAAGGCCCTAAAAGAAGTTATCTACTCGTTCCAAAGTGACAAAATCTCTAGTCCCAATGGGTGGATGTAATATCCCTAAGGATGAGCCCCGGTTGTATTTATGAATTGTAAACAAGTTTTGTAGGTTGGTGAGCCAAACAATTATAAGATGGTAATCTTATGTGTTATTAGGCCAGAAAGCCTAAGAATTAAAGGCTAGGAGCCTGATTTTTGTATATGCAATTATGCAGATCATTAATAAAATATAAACATCGTTGTGTGTAGATCGACCATGAAGAAAGAGTATGGGAGACTAAGATCCACTAGGATGGTTAAGGGAGAGGGGGATGAGAGGTTGGAAAGAGTGGCTAAGCCTAAGGTCTTAAGTCCAAGAGAATAATAATTAATTATTATTCCAAAAGATGATTAGAAGGATATGTTTTATCCTAAGTTCATGGAAAAGGGAACGAATGCTAAATGGAGTGCATGCAGCTCTAGGAAGACAGGTGTCAACCTGGGTGCATGCAGTTAAAGCTAGAGATTCAGCTCATGTCGGGGGTTCACTCGCCATCCTTCCATCCTCCATCTAACCCGTTTGGCCTCTGTTGACGACCTCTACATATTCATGCACCTCTGAAACCGCTAATGGGGAAAAGCCGACCTGTGTTTTCCTGTGAACCCATCCTATCTGCACTTGCCAAAACTGAGTCGTACCTTACCCAATTTTGGTTTTTGCCTTTTCCTGAGCTGTATTGAACCGTTGTTGTTGTCCTCACCTTGCTAGAACTTAGTTGAATATTGGTAGAAGAGGTAGGTTGTCAAGCCCATGGTTGAAGAGGCAGGTTGTCAGACATGTGAGCAACTCTCTCCAGATGAGAGAGTGTGATGAGGAAGTGGGTTCTTCTGGAGGGAGTCTCGTAGCTGCTACAGAGCTCGAAGAATTCCGTTATGGCTTGTTGTTGAAGCTCAAGGTAAGGGAGGTGGAGCGGTCGATGGACTATGTGACAGTGAAGGTGTATACTCCTGGGGTGGGACAAGCATGTGGGGAATGAGATTCTATGAGAAATGGGCGTAAGTGGCTCCTGGGAGAGAATCCTTCCTCTTCAACTATGTGACTTTCATATTGACCTTGCCTAGCCTAGGAATCCCTTGCCTGGTGGATTTTAGTCCCAGCTCAGGGGTGACCCACTGCTGAGAGTGATGAGTAGTGTGGTCTAAGACTGCAAGGTTCGTGGAAGGTCTGCATGCAGTTGGAAGTTTTACTCCAGTTAAAAGATAAGTATCATTTTCGTGCTTAATTATGTATGTTATGCATGTCTGTGATTCTTGAAATATTATCATGTGTTTTGTTGCATGTGGACTTACTGTCAATTCCTATTGAGTTTGTATGGTAGCAGTAACTCGATGTTATTGTTTTAAATTCATTAAAAATGCTTGTCATATATGTGTGTGTGTGTGTATTCCTCTATCGCATTTCTCGACCTGTTGGTGGTTGGGGATGTTACAAATTGGTATTAGAGATAGAGGAGCTAAGTGAAGTGTCAGAGTAGTGGCATTGTCCAGCCTATTGGTGGTTGGGGATGTTCCAAATTGGTATCAGAGCCAAGGTTCAAGCACTACACCTGGATGGGTTGGATAAGTGGTCATCAGAACCAAGGTTCAGAGAGAAATGGTGCCAAGAGGTTACCTTGGTTGTGTTACGAATCTCAGGAGGTGTAGTGGTATTATAAAACCACAACAGACATGATAATGGGCCGCACAGTATTGTGGGTCATTGGAATTTGTTCAGGAGAAGGAGGACAATTCTCGATCATCAGATCTAGAGAAAAGTGCAGGAGGGTTAATCTGCAAGTCCTTAAGAATTTAGGACTTTGGCGAAGTATGTGTTATAGAGGGGAAGAGGTCGAAGCCTCGAAGTCCCCGAAGTGGATCTACACCATAGATATGGGGAGAAGAGATCGACTATTGGATTGGGCCAAAGTTGGACTGGAACCGTTGGATCAACCCAAGGGACACGTCTGTCAAGAGGGACCATCCGTCAAGAGGGACACGTGTTAGAAAATTGGCTTGTTCAAGATTTCAGCATTCAGGATAATGAGTGTGTGTTGAGGAGAGAACTCTCGAAGCCTGAAGTTCTGAAGCCCGAAGAGTCGAAGTAGTGAGTCATGATGAAATCCCCTGGAGGTGATGTGGACCTCCCCTATACCTACCACGTGCCCCCACCTGGAATGTTTTCAAATGTACTATGTGGGCCCTGAGGTTACATAACATAGTTAAAGGTCGGTGGACCCACACTGCTGTTGATCTTGATACATCAAGATCGACGACCAGGAGGCATTGCGGGGACCCAAGTTTCACGGGATTTAATTCCCCCAAGCGGTCTTGCAATCCAAACCGAAGTTTTACCAAGGGGTTACGTGTCAGCATCAGAAGAATTGTGGGATGAAAGGCGGGTTACTCCAAATTGTCGTTGCATGCCCCCGCAATTTGAAAGGTGTTAAATGATGTGACTATTTGGTATCTTAGTTCAAGTATGGAAACCATGGGTCCAAATGGACGTGTGGCGCCAGTTGTGAAGTATGGAGACTTGACACTCCGGAAGAATGGTTCATAAGGGAACGAAAAGAAAAACTTTCAAAAGTTTCATAACGCCAAGGTGACGAGACATAACGACATCACCAAAGTTGATATGGAAGTGTTCGGAGATTAACGATTTGAGGTGTTGGGGGTGTGCGAATGTGAAATCCTTCGAAGTCACGGAGCTCAGATGCCTGAGAATCCATAGTGAGTTCCATCCATTGGATGTTGGGTAGTCATGGACTGTTGATCCACCCTACTTCATGAGTTCGTTAATCCGAAACTCTGAGAGATTTTTGTGATGTGCTTTTAAAAATTCTGAATCCGAAGGCCCAAAGTCCCGAGTAAGCACCTATCGATATAGCGCTTGGACACAACCTGTGGCCACATGGGTTGGGGGCTAAGAGAAAGGGGCTAGTGCCCAATAAAAAAAAATTATTGCAGAATGGAGCATAACTCAGAAATAAAATATCTTCAAGGATTCTTGATTGCTCGAGAACCACATAATGGAATCTTAAAGTTTTCTTGAATCATATTGGTTTATGAATACTGTGGAATTATTTAAGGACTGATGGCCTAACAAATTTTGGTTGACTGCACATTGTGTTTGCAGAGTTTAACGATTGTCAGAACTAAACTGAATTGTCGCTTAGTGCAGAGAAATGGAGGAGGCACAGAATGCTTCCAGTTCAGAGAATGAAACTAAAGGAATGGATGTCAATTTGGGAGTTGAAGGATCAAACTCCAATGGGCATGGAGAAGATATAGACAAGGAAGGAAACATGATGGGAATCATTAGAAGATTGCAGAAAGATTCCAAACTCACCGAGCAGATAATAGAAATCTCATGAAAGCCAAGGATCAACAGGGAGAATTCAACTTAAACTTGATACAGAGCCTGGAAATAATCGAAAAGAAGTTGGATAAGGAGATTGACTCAAGAAAAACAAAGAGTCTCGGGACCCCTAAGAAGAAAGGATGATCAAGAAGCGTTAGCAGGCATCACTGTCACTCCCCGAAACATTCCAATAAGAGGGCACACAATAGTTCAAGCCCATCTCCTACCAGAAAGCATAGGAGATCTGGAGTGGATGAACTGAAGGGAGAAATGAACAATATTAAGACTCCTACATTTGATGGATAGCACCAAAAGGAAGAAGATGTCAATACATGGCTACTTGGCATGAGGAAATATTTCTAACTGCAGAATTATTCCTCTCATGCAGAAGGAAGAATTGCAATGTATCAACTGAAAGGAAAGGCATCCACGTGGTGGGATCAACTTGTGTAGGTGCAACACATTAAAGAGAAAAAATTTACTTTGAAGGAATTCAAGAAGTATTTTGAAAATAAATACTTGACTAAGAGATACTATGAAAAAAAGATGAAAGAGTTCTTTGAACTCAAGCTGGGTAGCATGACCATTGATTAATATGAACAAAGGTTTTTGGAATTGTTGAAGTATGTCCCTTTGATCAAAGATGAGACTGTCGAAATTCAAAGGTATCTGAGTGGACTACCATCTCCCATCAGTGAAAAGATCCAGTATGATGATCCTAAAACTATGGAAGAAACTATAAGGGGAGAAAAATGCTTATATGAGCAGCAAAGAGAAAATCCCACTTTCCGGAAGGCTTGGGAAGACAAGAAGAAATTCAAGATGGATCAGAGGAAGAAGAGAACTAATCCATCCTTTTTCAGAAATATCCCTCAAGGACAACCAAGTTTTAGAGATCCGAGGAAGGTTGAATTAGGTGGGAAAATGCCAAGACAACCCCCTATGGAATGTTGGGGTTGTAAAGGAAACCATAGGTACAGAGATTTCCCAGACATAAATGACAAAGTGAGAACTATCCACAATGTTGAATAGGCAGAAACAATGGAGGACATGGGAACAAGTGTACCAAGGATCTACGCAGCCCTGGAAAACAAGCAAGCAGAATATCAGTCACATATGATTGAAGTGGAAGGTATGATCAACAACTAAACCATTACTATTTTAATTGATTCAGGAGCTAGTCATAGTTATATAGATCCTAGAATGGTGGAAAGTTTGCATTTGCCAAGAAGCAAGCATGGAAAATATTGGTTAGTGAAGCTGGCTACAAGAGCCAAGAGAAAGGTTCTTGAGTTGGTTAAGTCTTGTCCAGTGGACATGAATAGACTGAGCATAAGGGATGAATTGAACATCTTACCTTTAGGTTCCTATGATTGTCTAATTGGGATGGATTGGTTGGACCAACACCATGCCATCTTAGACTATCGTAATAAGGAATTCACTTGCCTGGATGAGGAAGGAAACACAAGGAAAGTACAGGGAATCCCAAGGGAAATTACTGTCAGATAAATCTTAGCAATGCAGCGAAAGAAGTGTTATAGGAAAGGTTGTCAAATATTTGCAGCCCACATGGAGGAAGCATCTAAGGATAAAGTACCAAATATTGAAGACCATGCAGTATTAAAATATTTTGAAGATGTATTCCAGGAGGTACCCAGACTACCCTCGAAGAGAGATATTGATTTCTCTATAAGCATGATGCCTGGGGTAGCTCCAGTGTCAAAAACTCCTTACAGAATGAGTACACTAGAGTTGGAAGAACTACAATTGCAGCTTGAAGAACTTATGAAGAACGGGTATATACACCCAAGTGTGTCACCTTGGGGTGCCCCGGTCCTATTCGTGAATAAGAAGGATGGGACATTGAGATTGTGCATCGATTTCAAACAGTTGAACAAAGTGACTATTAAGAACAAGTATCCTTTGTCAAGGATTGATGATCTCTTTGATCAGTTGAAGGATGCCAAGATATTTTCAAAAATAGATCTCAGGTCAGGGTATCACTAGGTAAGGATAAAGGATGAATACATCAGCAAGACCACCTTCAGAACAAGGTATGGTCATTATGAATTCACAGTGCTACCATTTGGGTTATCAAATGCACCTGTTGTTTTCATGTGCCTAATGAATGGTGTATTCAGAGAATATCTATACAAGTTTGTCATAGTATTTTTGGATGACATCCTAGTGTATTCCAAGTCGGGGGAAGATCATTAACATCATCTGAGGATGGTGTTACAAGTGCTAAGAGAGCACCAACTATATGCCAAATTGAGAAAGTTCACATTCTATCAAAAGAAGATCCATTATTTGGGACATATCATTTCAAAGGATGGGATAGCAGTGGATCCTGAGAAGATAGAATCTATTAGAGAATGGTTAGCGCCAAAGAATGTGACAAAAGTTAGATCCTTTATGGGTCTAGATGGATATTACAAAAGGTTCATTGTAGGGTTCTCAATGATATCTCACCCCATCACTTCCTTACAAAGGAAGGAGAAGAAATTTCAATGGGCAGAAGAATGTGAAAGAAGTTTCTAGCAATTGAAGCAGTTGTTAACCAGTGCTCCAATATTGAGGATTACAGATCCGAATGAAGATTTTGTAGTGTGTATAGATGCATGCAAAGAAGGACTGGGAGGAGTCCTCAGCCGAAATGGGTTTGTAATATGTTATGAGTCTAGAAAATTGAAATAGCATGAAAAGAACTATGCAACTCATGATTTGGAGTTGGCGGGCATTGTAGATGCTCTAAATAAATGGAGACATTACCTCATGGGAAAGAGGTTTGAACTGAGGACATACCATAATGGTCTGAAGTGTTCGTTTGATCAACCAACCTTAAATGCTAGGAAAAGTAGATGGTTGGAATTCCTTTGTGAGTATGACTTTGATATCAAGCATATCAAAGGAAAGGAGAACAAAGTGGTTGATGCACTCAACAAAAGAGTGCATGAACTACATGCTACGACCATTATCATGTATCAAACCAATATTAAAGGAAGAATTTTGGAAGATGCAAATGCAGATTTGCAGTACATGGAATTGGTAACAAATCTACAACAAGGCAAGATGCTATAGAAAGTGGAAGATTATAAATTGGAAGTTGATGGAACACTCTTGTACAAAAATAGAATTTATGTACCTAATTTCCAGGAATTAAGAATAATGATCTTGAAAGAAATGCATATTGTGCCTTATGTTGGGCACCTTGGATATCAAAAAACACTGGCAGCAATCAAGATCCATTACTTTTGGCCAGGTATGAAGAAGGAAATTGCAGAATACATCGCCAAATGTATGGAGTGTCAAAAGTTCAAGGCTAAGCATAGGAACCCAGTTGGGTTGCTACAGCCATTACCCATTCCTGAGTGGAAGTGAAAAGTGGTGACAATGGATTTCATCACAGGATTACCCAAAAAAAATAATCCACATGATTCCATCATGGTGGCGGTGGAAAAGCTTACGAAAGTTGTCATTTTTATTCCATTGAAGACCACTCACAAGGCAACTAATGTTGTCGATATCTATATGAGTGAAGTAGCATGATTTCATGGTATTCCCAAGACAATGGTGTCTGACAGAGACTCAAAATTTACCTCAAAGTTCTGGAAGGGGTTATTCAAAGGGTTCGGAACAAATTTGAACTTCAGCACTGCTTATCATCCTGAGTCTAATGGGTAGACGGAGAGGGTGAACCAAGCGATATAAGATATGTTAAGTATGTATGTGATGTACAAACCATCTAAATGGGAAGACTACCTACACTTGATATAATTTGCTTACAACAATGGGTATCAAGCGTCACTAAAGATGAGCCTGTTTGAAGCACTTTATGGCAGAAAGTGCAACACGCCAATAAGTTGGGACAACCTAGCTGATAGGGAAATGATTGGACCAGAGTTGCTCAAGGAAATGGAAGAGAAAATGTTGAGGATTAAGCAAAATTTGAAGGTTGTTGAAGACAGTCAGAAAAGTTATGCTGATAAGAACAGGACCTACAGGGAGTTTAAAGTGGGTGATCATGTTTTCTTGAAAGTAAAAGCCAACAGAAGTTCCCTGAAGTTGGTAAACTGTTCCAAGTTGGCAGCCAGATATTGTGGGCCATTTGAAATCCTAGAAAGGATTGGACCAGTTGCATATATGCTTGAATTTCTTGCATCCATGACTGTACATAATGTGTTTCATGTTTCATTGCTTAAGAAATATATACCTAATCCTAGTCATGTGATTGATTGGAATGTAATTTAGGTGCAGCAAGAAGGGGTCTTGCAGGTACATCTGGTGCGCATATTGGACTAGAAGATCAAACAGCTCTGGAATCGATCCATAGGGCTTGTAAAGGTCAAGTGGACCTGGTACAGTCCTGAGGACATGACATGGGAGCATGAGGATGCTATGCGGGCATAATACCCGCATCTTTTTGAAGATTTTTAAAATCTTGTTGATGTTGTGTAAATAAGTTGCATTGAGGACAGTGTAAAAATAAGGGGAGGGGATTGTAATATCCCCAAGGACGAGCCCCAGTTGTATTTATGAATTGTAAACAATTTTTGTAGGCTGGTGAGCCGAACAATTATAAGATGGTAATCTTATGTGTTATTAGGCCGGAAAGCCTAGGCATTAAAGGCCAGGAGCCTAATTTTTGTATAAGTAATTATGCAGATCATTAATAAAATATAAACATCATTGTGTGTAGACCGACCACGAAGAAAGAGTGAGGGGGACTAAGCTCCACTAGGCTGGGTAAGGGAGAGGGGGTTGAGAGGTTGGAAAGAGGGGCTAAGCCTAAGGGCTTAAGTCCAAGAGCATAATAATTTATTATTATTCCAAAAGTTGATTAGAAGGATATGTTTTATCCTAAGTTCCTGGAAAAGGGAACGAATGCTAAATGGAGTGCATGCAGCTCCAGGAAGACAGGTGTTGACCTGGGCGCATGCAGTTAAAGTTGGAGAGTCATCTCGTTTTGGGGGTTCACTCCCCATCCTTCCATTCTCTGTCTAACCCATTTGGCCTATGTCAACAACCTCTACATCTTCACGCACCTTTGAAACCGCTAATGAGGAAAATTCGACCTGTGTTTTCCTATGAACCCATCCTATCTGCACTTTCCAAAACCGAGTCGTACCTTACCCAATTTTGGTTGTTGCCTTTTCCTAAGTTGTATTGAACCGTTGTTGTTCTCCTCACCTTGTTGGAACTGAGTTGAAGATTGGTAGAAGAGGTGGGTTTTCAGGCATGTGGTTGAAGAGGCAGGTTGTCAGGCCTGTGAGCAACTCTCTCATGGTGAGAGAGTGTGTTGAGGAAGTGGGTTCTCCTGGAGGGAGTCTCATAGCTGCTACAGAGCTCTGAGAATTGCGGTCTGGCATGTTGTTGAAGCCCAAGGTAAGGGAGGTGGAGCAGTCGATGGGTTGTGTGACAATGAAGGTGTATACTCCTGGGGTGGGACAGGCATGTGGGGAATGAGATTCTGTGAGCAGTGGGCGTAAGTGGCTCCTGGGAGAGAATCCTTCCTCTTAAATTGTGTGACTTTCCTATTGACCTTGCCTAGCCTAGGAATCCCTTTCCCAGTGGAGTTTAGTACCAGCTCGGGGGTGACCCACTGCTGAGAGTGATGAGTAGTGTGGTCTAAGGCTGCGAGGTTCATGGAAGGTCTACATGCAATTGGTGGTTTTACTCCAGTTAAAAGATAAGAATCATTTTTGTGCTTAATTATGTATTTTATGAATGTCTGTCATTCTTGAAATATTATCATGTGTTATGTTGCATGTGGACTTACTGTCAATTCCATTTGAGTATGTGTGGTAGCAGTAACTCTATGTTATTGTTTTAAATTCATTAAAAATGCTTGTCATATGTATATGTGTGTGTGTGTGTGTGTTCCTCTGTGGCATTTCCCGGCCTGTTGGTGGTTGGGGACGTTACAAATTGGTATCAGAGATAGAGGAGCCGAGTGAAGTGTCTGAGTAGTGGCGTTGCCCGGCTTGTTGGTGGGTGGGGACATTACAGTGGAAAATAAAATTATTTTAGGTTTTATATGACTTTCTATACGAATACATCCCATATGTTGTTGAGGAATCAAGAATACCAAGGAGGGAATTGGGATCACTAATCTCTAATTTTTTATCCCTAATCCCCAAGAAAGACAAACCTTCCTCTTTTGAAGATTTCAAAGTTATTTCTTTGTGTAATATTATTTATAAAATTATCTCTAAAGATATTGCTAGAAAAAATAAGCCAATATTGTCCTAGGTAATCTCTCTTGAGAAATTTGGTTTCTTGTCAGACACGCATATCCATGATGTCATTGGGATAGCTCATAAGGGCTTGCATTTAATTAAAATTAAAAAATGGAAACCATGGCAATAAAACTTGCTTGTCAAAATCTTATGACACAGTTGGTTGTACTTAAGCTCATTTTGATTCATAGAGCCTATTTCCTTCCCTTTGTAAATTGGATGGAGGGGTGTTTGGATTCATCTTCTTTCTCAGTGTTGGTAAATGGGTTAGCCTCTCCCTTTTATAAATCCTTCCAAGGAGCTAAGAAAGGGATATAAGTTGTCACCATCATTGTTTATTATTGTGGCTAAAGGCCTTAGTATGTTTCACAATACCCTCAAAATCTCTAGGAGACTCAAGGGAATAAGAATACAAAGGGATCTTTCTTGGACTCACCTCTTATTTGTAGATGGTGTTTTGTTGCTTGGGAAACATACTAAGAGACACTAAAAAATTAAAAGAAAAATTGGGGATGTGTGAAAAGGGAACAAGGATGGAGACAAATAAATAGTAATCATTTATTTCCTTTAATGGTTTGAGTGAGAGGCAAGAATTAGGGATATTACACAATTAGATTTCAATAAATGTATGAGGTATTTATGATTTTTACTCAAAGTTAATGACTATGGGTTCTAGGATTAGATTTGGATTTACTAGAAGATAGAAAGAAGTATTACTCAGATGGTGTACTTGATGGCGAACTATGGGACACATGTTAATTTTGATTAAATCATAGTTTTAATCCACTCCAATCTACTAGCACTCAATGGCTTATATCCTAGTGGGGATTTTGGTAAAAAAATCAGGAAAAGAAAAAGTGCTTGGGGAAATTGAAAAGGGAATTCCATTGGTAAAATGACAAAGAATTGTTAAGCCTAAATCTCTTGGTGTTGTGACCTAAAAAATATTCACCACTTTGAGAAGGCATTGGCAACAAAGAGTTTATGGAGATTGATTAAATACACATGTTTGTGG
>SNQJ01S0248618.1:0-12986 GCA_010110895.2 Picea sitchensis
CGTGACTTGAAATGATATAAACCATCATAAATTCATCTTAAATGAAGATCTATCCCGAGATCATAGAGGGATCAAATCTGTAGAGGTGTAAACTTTTAACCTTTTCTCAAGTTTTGTACTCTAAAACATGTATAAACTATTAATATTATAAATATATTTTGTAATAATTGAAGCTAGGGGATGGTAAACTCGGTAAATTGTCCACCTTAATTACTAGGATAAAGTGAATGGGGACATCTAGTGAAAGAATATCAACAATTTAGTTGGCCAAGGACATGACTCAGAGGCCATTTGCATTATTGTGTCTAGAAGGGCTCTATAACACACTATTGGGGAGATGTTAATGTAACATAAAGCATTAAAATAATAATAATAATTAACAATATATATATATAATTTTGTATTTTAATATATATTAATATATTTTATAATATTAATATATTATAAAATATTTTAATATATTAAAAATATATATCGGTTTAAATTTTTTATACTTTTATTATTATATTAATATTTGTTAATATTTTAATATATATTAATATTTTTTACTTGAAATAGAGAATGGGGAAACATTAAAGGATGCTACCACGGGTAAACCGCCACTAAGCACAAACCACTAGGGCTAAACCCAATTGATTAATATATATATTGGTTTGAATTAGCATGGTGGGTTAACTCTAGTGGATGATTGTTATGGTTACCAACATAGATCCATCATAACCCCGGATCTTAGAACATTTTTTAGAATGAAAAACTTGAGGAAAGGTTAAAGGTTTGTACCTATAGAGATTTGATCCTTCTTGGCACTTATAGATCTTGGGTTAAGATGGATCTATGCTAGTAATCATAACACTCATCAAGTCGAGCTAACCCCTAACCCCCCAAGATAATTTAAACCAATATATATATATATTAAAATATTTTATAATATATTAATATTAAAAAATATTAAAAAAATAATTTTATGCCAATATATTACAACCTCCATTAGCCTACATAAATTTTTATTATTTTTTTATTTTTTATTATTTTATCCTTCATCCCAAATTATAGTGGCCCTACCCCTTATGGATTTTAACATGTTTTATAGGAAAAACATGTTATTAACCATTAGACCCACTAAAATTATATAAATGTCCATCACTACTAGAATATAGTAAGTGATATGGCTTCTTTGAGAAGCGTTCAATAGTGGCCCTACCCCTTATGGATTTTAACATGTTTTATAGGAAAAACATGTTATTAACCATTAGACCAACTAAAAATTATATAAATGTCCATCACTACTAGAATATAGTAAGTGATATGGCTTCTTTGAGAAGCGTTCAATACCTTCAATACCTTTGAGTCTAAATGATGATGAGAACTAGTTGCATTGAGATTTCTAATGACGAGTCAAAGGATGATAATGTGGAAAGTAATTACTCTCATGTTATTGACGATAGATTCTGCCACAAAAATATTCAACACGGTAATTGCAACGACCCAAGAATTCATGAACACAGTGTTGATCGAATGGAAGAGGTCCCATCCCAACCAGATGAGACGCAAATCAATAACGATGCCAAGAAGTGGCACATTGATGGATCAACAGATTGTTTGTTGGGCCATCTTCACGAAGCCATTCTGCATATCATTCTGTCTCACCTATATATCTGCGACCTCTTGAGAGCTCGATAAACTTGTGTCTCTTGGCACCTTATTCTTTACCTGGCCAACATTTTTCTAATAGTTATACAAATGAGAGTCGTGAATCATGGATTGCTCTCACATGATCCCTGCATCCCCAATGACTTTTGCCTCTTCAACAACAGCTCTAACAAGTGGTATTTTTTCCAGGCTACTTGTCAAGCGGATTTGACTAAATGTTGGCTTCTCTAGGGAGCTTTCGACAGTCTTATGCTTTTCTTAAGAACAAGAAAAATGGTGGTTTCTAATGCCTTAATAAGACGAGTTTGATTGCCACCCAATACAAAGGTCAGTCCATGCCTCATGTTTGAATAAAAATCCTATGGGATCTAGTCCTGTCTAAATAAAATCCTATGGGAGAGAACTCCCACACCACGCTTGTCCATCAACATAGTTTTGATGCCATCGGTAAAACATTTAAAGTGATGGTGTGGGGATAACTGAGATCAAATTAGGTACATTCTCTTGTTTACAACTCAGCTACAGACAAATGGACTATAAGGTTGTGTTCAGACATCAATTGTGGATTATTCAGGAAACCATTCCATTCCATGGTTGATGGCAACATGATCTTCTACAGCTCTATATATAACATAAAAACTGGCTTGGTGGCGACTTATGACTCTACAAGATTACAAGTTTTCCAATGAACTCGACGGGTTCAATGGCTAAATGGTATATTGAGTTACCACAAGGATTCTTTAATGACTTCAACACAATCTCTAGACATGGCTTTTAATGCATTGGCCAGTAATTTGATATGAGACATGAACCCAAATTTTGAGTTCATTTAAACAATCCTCTTCCACTCATATTTATGACCATATCCATGAGTGGATGAGGAGAAGATTCTTAATCAAAGTTCCCATCCCATCAACTTTTACAAGTGTTTTACCAAATCACTCATTAGTCATATAGCCCATGATGTTTCCATGAGTGGTGGCTCGGCCATTGAAGAGTAGAAGATTATTGTGCTCCACATCTAGATTCGCTTTATTCACAAAGGGGAATATTTGGTGCCTTGATCCCATGCCCTCGGCCCCATCTATGAATCCCACCCTCAACACCTCCAGAGTTTTCATGTTGTTGATGGTATTGATTGGCACTTTTCTATGCTAAGACTTACCAAACATTACTACACCAATCCCAATTCTACTCACTTCTAATGTAATAAATAATTCTAACCTAACTCTTCCCCTAAGAATCTCCAGAGTTTGTGTTTTAAGGCTATAAAACACACCTGCCTAGGTATCCAATAAAGATAATAATTTATTAAAACAAATGAAACAAGGAGACTAGACTTGTACTTCAACCATTCTGCCTTTCTTCTCTTTTTTCCTGGATAGTTATATCGCGTTTGATTACAACCCAAGATTGTTCTAATTCGGTCCGATTTGTTGCAACATGATAGTTAAATGTGATTCAATGCAACATTAGTTTGATCTTGTAGACCTGGTTCTATGTTCGGTTGTCTCCGTTTGGGACCTGTCATAGGTAATTAATTTTATATTTTCAATAAAGGGTTTTTAATGAGTTTTGTACTCTGTGACATTCGTGTCAGATATTGATAAAACACCTTTAAAACTTAAAACAGAAAATAGTGACACAAGGAGGCCGTTTCCTGGTCCAATGATGATTATGATCAAATGTTGAAACATGACAGAGAGAAACATAAGGCTTTAATCTAGAAAGAATCTTACATTTCCATAACGATAAGGAATGGGGACGAAGGTTTCTAACAAAGGAGAATATTAAGGAACAGAACGCTACAGGTCTTAAAATTATTAAAATAATTTAGGAAAGGTCAGAACATTCAACATCCAAAACCAATCTAATACTATAAACAATAACTGCATATAATTTCAGATTGATTCATTCGCTAGAAATTAACAACAAAGAGAGGATTAACAAATGAAACTATAGAAGGATAGAAACATAGTCACCGAATGACAGGATTCAAAATCTTCTCATGAATGATATTCTGATAAACTTTAAAGCTGGTCGCACAAAAAAAATGTTCTTGTTTCCAAAATTTATGAAGCCTTCTCTAAGCCTCACAAATTGTATTTATAATAATTGCTCATAATTGCCATAAATAACCGATTTCCTAATCTATCGGTTGAAATAGACTAAATGTCAACCGTTCATGATTATTACAAAATACTAAAATAGAAATGCTTTTAAAGATTTAACTCTAGGGAGGAAAACTTTCTTTATCCGATTCAGTTGCTTGAATATGTCTTTCTAAAAAATTACCAAAGCTTTGGGAACCTCAGGAACCTCGTTTGCTTCGAGGGAGAAAAAAAAAACTCTTTTGTAAATATGGCAATTGCTTTGCGATTGTCCTCTATGTAGATTTGATTTTCTCCAACATTGAACTGGGACCGATCATCCACTCTCGATTTCTGAAATGTTCACCGCTTTGACATTTGAGATCTCTGTTTTCTTCCTTCAAATTCCTCTTTATCTTCATCTGGTGGCAATCGATGTTGATTCTTTCTAATGGCTCAGAAAAACCATTGTTTTCGCCCTGTATTGAGTCTTTTTTCAATAGAGCCAAAGATTTTTTTTTGGCAACTGCTGATGACTCTTCAATTAATCCTTTATATCCTACTAGCTTTGTTTCCCATACTCTCAACATCACATCCCCTTTCACCTGCTCCGATTGATAAATTCTAGGTCTCCGCTCAATTTCCTCCTCCAGAAGTCGATTACCCTTTCAAAAGAATCCCTTTACAGCCTTTAGCTCGCTTCTTTCAATACAATGCATCTGTGGGATTTCTTAGATTCATAAAAATAATTTTGATAGTCTTCTTAGATACCAAACACCTTTGTTGTGCCCGCTATACAGCGCTGTATCTCAATTGTTTTAATTTTGAATTGATCTAATTCAATCACTAGGTTAGTAATTGAGATGATCTTGTCTTGCAGTAGTGTGTTTTTATTGCTAAGTGTCTGCACCTTTTCTTGAGTGTTTTGGATTATAATCTTTGCCCTCAGCTAAATTTTCATTTAACTTTTGAATCTCTTGGATATATTTGAGCCTGGCTTGTTCAAGACCCTTTTTTATTCCCCATCCACTTATCTTTTCATTTTCTTTCAAACTGCCCTATAACTGTGTGATTTCTTGACTCTTCTAATCTATTGTATTGATAAAAGTTTCTAAAGAGTACATATTGGCCGATGCTAAGGCCCCCATAGACCCTGCCAGCTCCGTAGCAAATGCACTATCCTGCAAATTTTTCCCATCAATAATGATTTTGTGTCTCTTGACTGCTTTTTCCCCATTGTGATGTAATCTCAAGCTTCAAAACAAATTTTCTCCGCTTTTTACTGAAGAAATAGTCCGATGATGGCATTTCATCCCTCACTGAGTAGGTTCTGTGGACGCTTACATACAAAACTTCATCATGAGGATTTCCAAAAAGTGGCCTGGAGTGGGGTTAATGTTGTAATAGGACTGCTCAATTCTTTTGAAGTTGTTCCTTCGACGGTTTCTGGAATGTCATCTAGGTCTATTAGGTTTTTTTTGTACCCCCTTTCCTTTTCCGGTTTGTGTTCCTTTTCTTTGAGTATCCTCTGTATTCTGAGGAGGTGCCTTAGAATCTTTTGTTTTATCTTTGCCAATTTTGTATTGCATGGTGGTTTCGTCCGAGGAACGGTTTCTGACTCGTGCTCTGATGCTCACACTTCACCCTGTAGAACTTAGGTAAACATTGTCTCCTGTTCTTTTGAAAGATACAAACCCCACCTGTCCATCATCGGCAAGTGACAAGGTTTGCACCTGCTTTGGACTTCATCATATGATTTAACATTCCTCAACATATCATCATAAAAAGAGTCTTCATGTTCATATGTTTTCACCCAATAATTGCAACATGCTTATTAATGATTTGATAAGGATCATGCTTCCCGTGTTCTATATCTACTTAAGGTTTTATTTCACCCAATGACTCCGCTTCTACCTTTGAATGAGCAAAGTTCAATAAGGTAAATCTCCTATATGTCAGGAACCCAGGCCATGACTTTTCCTCGTTGAGCTTTCAATTGATTCCAATGTCAGCCTCTTTACTAGTCGATAGGCTATTTCTCTCAAGAAATTAATTCATCTAGAGTATTTTTCGGAGTGCATGTGGTGGGATAGCACATCCAAAACCCTAACGTATGAGAAATGTTCCTCAATAAAACAAATCAGCTACTGCCTTAATATTTTCCATCACGGTATGGGAACTGGTGAGGTTCACATCCGAAGAAAATTCTATGTAGAGGGATTATAACATAGTGACATATCTGATAAAAATGATCTTTGGCATTGTCCCCCCACAAAGCCGAATGATATTTATGCACGTGGCTCGCATGTGAAGGATTCTAAGCCCAATTCATCAAAGGAAATGGGTTCTTAAAACAGATAGCGTCTATTATATGTTTCCATTACATGTAGAAGGCAATTGTTTGTCCTTTTGATCTATCTGTCTGATACTTTATAACTTCGAGGCAATGTTATCTGACATTATTTTGTGCCACTTGAAACTTCTTCCCTTCAAACTTCTAGAAGAGGTGTCCATTATGCATTGAAGTGGTTTGAGTCCCTTTTCCCATATAGTCCGCACAACATCATTGCTAAATACCCTATATAATAATTTAATGAAGCAGCTAAGTATATATCCCCGTGCATTGGCCCCAAAACTGTTTTCATCTCCGAATCTAATTCTTATCATGTCTGAGTATGTTTTCTCTCCTTCAACGCATTCTTTTGTTTGGAATGCGGCTAAAAATTCATAATTTAAAGTATGTTTATGTGTGGGTGATAATTTATACATTACTTGTATATGTTCGGGCCTAAACGAGTCGATGACCTTGCCTTGATTGTTCAAGATGCTTCTTTGTCTAATCTACTTTGTCCAAGCGTCTAAATAACCATGTCTCAGAGTATGAAAACAATCTTGGGTGCTGCAACAACTTCTTTATGAAGACCTGTGCTGGCGTTATCTCGGAGATGGTTTTCCTCGTCGTCATCCGAAAGTGAAAGCTCGTCTTCCATTTTCTTTGCGACTGAATCCCACGATTTGATATTGTGAACTACTCCACCTGCCGTAGTATCTGAAATGGTAACATTTTCTGGTAGTTCTTCAGTTCTCTTCGAGGCCTTTTTGTATTTATAGTTCGCTAAAGAATTGCCAACCAGATCATAATGCTCGAGTACCGTAAGAAGAGAAAACTCGTTATCCCTGCATTCCGACGTAGACGAAGTTCGCCTTCATAATAGTTTCAAAAATCATTTCAGATAAGGACAATATTCAAATATTTTCATTTATTATGAATTAAATGCAAAGAAATTCCCAATAAATGCTTTTAATGCCAGACTGAGACTTTCCAATATTTTGAATATATAATAGACACCCGTCTTATACATGTCCTTCATTTAAAGTTTGAAAATGTTTTAATCGGGGTTTCGGACTTTCACATATCAAGAAACGACATCAGAAACCCGACCGAATGCTATATATTAATTAAGTTAATCATTTTATTACTTTAATAAATCCAGATTATCTTATCAGAGTTTTTATTAATCAAGAGCTTTGGAAATCGGGAAATCGGGATCGAGATCGATTTCTGATGACGTGGAAATTGACCATGAATCGCGAATGGCGATTCGATATAATTAACTACTCTTTAAATCACGCTTAGCGAATTAGCTTAAGGTCGTCCTCTATTACGAATTGATTTAGATCGATCGGGAATCGGGAAACGATGTTGTTTTACTTGTTCATTCAAAATCACAAACGCGATTTCCTCGACATGATTAGTTTAACGCTAGCAAAACTGATTTTTAAGCGTAGATTTTAAAGAAAACAAAGGAATTAATAGAAGATTACGATCTGAAATCGAAGGCCTGAGACGGATTTAATATGCATTGAAATCTGTTATTATCAAATCGCGAACTCCGATATCCCGATATGTTTTAGAAAATCTCCGAGTTCTATCATTGTGGTTCATTTAGAATATTATTCGAGAAAGTATTTGGAGCATATATTAATTTAATCTTCAACCATTCTTTTCCAAGAATAAAACCCGTTGTATTTCAAATTTATTTGGTGTGAAAAATCTTTATTTTATAAAGACTTTAATAATGCAAAGACTCTAGAATACCAAAATTTTGTTTTTAAGGGAAAAATTTAAGCTCGCTTCAACACCCCAAAAAACCTCTGAATTTAATTTGGTTCAATATACACCTACCAATAAAACCAAAATAAAAAAGGGAAGGGTGGAATAAGGAGGATAAAAATAAAAAATCGGGAGTAATATGAGAAAACAAAGAACAAACCTATTGATGATAAGGGGACAAAACGAACCTCTAAATTTGCCTTGTTTGTGGTGGAGGATCATACAAAAGATTGTCCGGGATGAATTGAGGTTACTAAGTTCCCGTAAGGGACCGGGACACCTCCTACACCCGCAGTCTTGTCACAATTGTTTCCTTCTCGGCAGAAGGCCCAATTGGTCATTAATGACTAACCCTCCCTCTACCACATCTTATATACTTATATGTACTTGTGACTCCAAGAATAACGAAGTTGGTAAAATACAACTCAAGCCAAAGATTATCTCCTCCTTCAAAGAGAAAGTTGATGATTTACCACCTCAGTTGGTCAACCTCCTCCCCCAACTTTACATTGAAAAGGTCCTCCTCATATTGAAACACCGAGTCTAGATAAAGTTCTTCTTCATCCTCCTAAGGGCATTTTTCAATGTCCCTCTATCCACACACGGTCACCAAACTACGAGAGAGATTAGAAGACATTGTGCAAGCACCCTCTGCGATGTTGAATCTCTAAGTCCTTCAAAGTTATCCCACTCAATCAAAGGAGTTGTTAAAGTCTATTGATGGAATTGATCCTATCGATACTAATTTAATAATATTTGAATTGGAAGATCATATTCCAAAGCTTCCTCCTCAATTAGCATTTCGATCCAAGTTATTATGGAACATAAGAATATATGTCGAACCATTATTGATGAAGGAGCCCCAACCTGTATTTCTCATTATCTTTGTTACTTGTTAGAAAGTCATTGGCTCTCCTTCCCTACCAAGTCACACAATACTATTAAGGCCTTAAATGGTATGGGTTTTAAACCTTACAATGTTCTTCCCTTGTTCATTATGTTAGGAAGGCAAGGTCGTTAATGTTGGAGTTTGGAGTCTTGGACATACCTCAATTGGTAACCTTCTACTTAGTCGTAGTTGTATTGAGTCCATGTGCACAGTTGTTTCTACTCTTTTCCATGTGTTGTGTTTCCCACACCAAGGAAAAGTTGTTACTATTGGATCAACCCGCCTTCTTTAATTCCTATTCATGTACTAGAAACATACCTTTTATTTCAAAAATAGATCCCGTTATGAGAATGTTGGTGTGGGTCTTTAAAAGATTCAACCTTGATGGGTACATTTCCCATCCCACCACTCAATATTCCTTCTCCTTTTGTCACCTCAATAAACATGATATCAACCATTATTTGTGAAACCCTTGAGTCTTATGACTCTTGGATAGTACCTAGCTTGGAATAATGTCTTTTTTTATGGTGACCAAATGCCTTTGAACCTGATCTAGTCTGTTTATCAAGCCATTCAATCAACAACTCCTTCTCCTACTTCTATCGATGATACATCTCATGATTCACTCCACATGATCTTTCCTACTCGATGAGATGATAATGAAGGTAATGTCCATAGAATATACTCCATGGGATGATGGAATCATCCTTCTATTCTCTTCCTGAAACATGATACCATAGAGAGTTGCCAACAGATTTCAACTCTGTCTACCATTGTTGTTATTTTTTTCTCTGCCCTAAGTCTACACACTACAAGCCTTTGTATGAAGGGAACTTGAGTAATATTTCACCTACCATTCCTCTTGAGATATCGATTAAACCCATATTCATGAAAAATGTTCATATCGGTGCCTCATGTTCTACTCATGAGGGCTAATTTATAAATCCCTTTTCCCATAATTATGTGCATAAATCCCTTCTAGACACAATAATGCAAGTTGTCTTTAGGTCAATTCTTTGGCCAACTAAATTATTGATATTCTTGGGCCTCAATAGATGTCCCCATTCACTGAGGCCTAGTAATTAGGTTGGAGGATTTAATCCTTTTACCATCCCCTAGCTTCAGTTATTGCTACAAAAATATATTTTATAATATTAATATTTTATACATATTTTAGAGTGCAAACTTGAGAAAGTTGTTGTGTTTCAACTTCATGTATATGTTCCTCCGTGGATATGGGGATAGATATTCTTGATAGATGGATTTATGATGGTTTATATCATTCCAAGTCATGGAAATACTAATGGGTACTTGGTACATTAATGTCTATAAATTTGACTAGATTGAAATCCACACCGGGATTAGGGAATATATACCCCCCTAAACTTTAGTCAAATCCTCACTTGAGGGGGGGAGTTGACATGGGTGGAGGTTATAGTTGTAGAAATAAGATAACGTGATCACACACAACATAAGAGTACATGCCACTAGTTGTTAATTGGCCAATCCAAAATAATATAGTCCATTGTCCCACAAACAAGGGGTCTCATACACCAATTTGATGTCCTTACCTAATATGACATTTAAAAAATAGATTAATAACATTATTATTATATTGCAAAGTATTGATCAATTAAATTAATGTATGATAATCTTTTGTTTATGGGAATATAAATATCCTCAATATAACCTGCAAATTTATACAATATTAAACATCATTCCAAAATTATTGTACTACTATCATTCATTTTAAGGATGAGAAAGTTTTTCTTTTTCTAAATACTTATAATTTTTTTTGTTATGAACTTAAAACCTCCACTCATAATAAAAGATGATTTGAAAAATGTATTAGATACTCTAGAAAATTAAGGAGTGGGGTTAAGATGGATCTATGTGTTAATATTATGGTATTTCCTGAGGTATGAACCTCCATTGTGACATATGACAAGATTAGAATATTTTGAAGAAGCAGCAGCAAAGGAAACCCTAGATGAGATGTTGGACTGTGAGAAATACAATTAATATGAATTCATTAGGCACCTGTATGAGAAGTCGACCTGCAAGTCCTGACACTATAAATACGTATGCCCATCTCTCATTTGGTCACATCTTCTAATCACTGCAGAGAAAGTTTTGTGCAGTGCAATTGCATTCGTGAGGTGGAGGCGAGGAGCCAATGGTGCAGCTTGTTATAGCTGTAGTTAGGTTTTGATTGACCTTCATCTCTGGCTAGGGTTTCCGACCTCATTCTGATTAGTTTCCTCATATGCACTATCCCTTAGAAAGGTGCACCACCCTTGTTTGGCCATCTAGCCTAGGGTTTTCTCCTGCACGCCTCTTCAAGGTTAAGGTGCTCGAGGGTGGTTTCCGACCCTATGGTTGGGGACAAGGGTATTGTCAATGGTAAACCAAGCACACAATATTTCATATTCTAATAGGTTGTGGGCCCACACCTCCTTCATTCCATCTAAATGATAGAAGGAAACATAGCCGCTTTAGGATACCGAGCTCCTCAATATACCATAGATTAGTGTGTCATGAAGTTTGAGTTTATGGTCAAATCTTAGGTTTGACCAAGTCAAAGCAGCCCATGACTCTCCTCTCTATGAAGTTAGAGAACAAGCTAGATGGAGCTCTAACTTCATAGCCAAGCAGCATAATGATTTATCTCCATCCTTGCCAAGAATAAAGTGTTGAATATCGTGGAAGGAAAGATTGCAGGAAACTCGAGTTTGAAGAAGGGAAAGAGAAGGAAAATCTCGAAAAAACGCTACCACGGATAAGTTCAAAGATCTGGATATAATAAATCAAAGTTATGAGTATCATAGTGGAATACATAAAACACCACTTGATACCCACATCTCCCATCTTGACCTTTAATCAAGAAGATGTACGATGCCCTAACAAATCTCTTCTTCTCACGTAAACATTGGACAAGTTATGAGTCCTAAGAATGAGCTCTGTGACATGAATATAAATGATGAGGACAACATAACATCATATTTCTTGTGAGAATATCTCAGTTAAGAGATCAACTATAAACTATTTCATTGAAGAGATCAACTTCGCAGGAAGGAATTGGTAAACATAGTACTCAATGGTCTCTCCCCAAGATGTGGATGTATTTGTCGCCAGTATGAACATGTAAATGTGAGTATCCAACACTGAAGAACTTGGACTTGTTGTGCTTAAGAAGAATCCTCAAAGGATCAATGCAAAAGAGAAACCCCAAAGAAGTACAATGATCAACTCTTCACAACAACATTCAAGAACTTCAAGGACAAAAGGAAGTTTGTTCAAGGAGGAAGCAAATCAAGAGAAAGACATACTTTAGAAGCACAATGCTCAACCTGGTTGGAGCATGGTCACTACAAGAATCATTGTCCTGAGCTAAAGAAAAGGAAGGAGAAACATGAAGCATCAATTGTTGAAGAAAATGAACCTACAATGAAGACTAAGCATGAAGGAAGAGACTTTTTCTTCTAAAGGTAACAAAAATCTTCTTATTTCTTGTACATATCTTGTTTGCATCATCTATATACATATCTTCTATATCTATATCTTGGAAGATAATGTGTTCGAAGAAAAACTATACCTATGGAAGAACAACAAGATAAGAATGGATATCATTAGATAATACACATGAAAGGATGAAATACAAATCATGTGGAAGCTATTGCAAGATAATCCAAATCAATCATGAAGAGACTTAGAAGAAGCAAAGACAAAAAGAAGTCAACAATCGAGAGGAAATTGGAAAAAGACTTATGAAGTTTTGTAGAAGACAACAAGACAAAAGTGTGGACTCTGTTAGACAAGAGAGCCAATTATATATTGTAGAAGACAATAAGGATGCATATGGAAGCATGGACTCTATTAGATGGAGGGAACCAATTATATGCACTCATACATGAAGCAAGGATTAAGAGAGAGATAATCCTATGATCCATTGAAGATGATGAAATATATATCCATGGTAATAGCCATGAAAGACAGTACGTGTTCATTTCAACTACAGAAGAATACTTCTTCAAAGAGAAGCCTTAAAATATCTCTGGTTGTCCATTCACATCCATGATCTTATGATGAAAGGAATAAGTGGAATCTCTAGGGCATGGAATCTATAAGAAACTCCATGGACCCAATAGCTAAAGAAAAACATGAGGAAGAACATGAATATCCCAAGAAAGAAAGAGAAGCCAGAAAAACCAGTCATTGTATCAAGAATCACAATATTGTCAGC
>SNQJ01S0248621.1:0-12986 GCA_010110895.2 Picea sitchensis
AATATAATTAAACACTTATCTTGTGACAGTGGAGAAATCCACCAACCAAATGCAGGCCTTCCACGAACCTCCCAGCCGTAGACCGCACTGCTCCTCAACTCAACAGTGGGTCACCCCCAAGCTGGGACTGAGCTCCACCCCAGGGCAAGGAATCCAGACTCAGGCTGAGGTTACAGGGAATTCAGTCACACACAACACCAGGAAGAACGCTCTCCAGGAATCTCCCACGCTCACTGCCCACAGAACCTCATTCCCCACATGCCTGTTCCACCCCAGGAGAGTGCACCTTCTCTGTCACCTGGACAGTCCTTCGGCTGCCAGTCTCCCTTACCTTGGGTTACAAGAACATAACGGACCGGAAGTCTCCAGGTTCTGTGGCAGCTACAGGGTTCCTTCCAAGAGCTCTCTCCTTCCTCTGCGCACTCTCTCACCTGAAGGGAGTCGCTCATAGGCCAACAAGCCTCACGCAGTCTAGAACTGCGTGCCATAACAAACACAGGGAAAATGGACACAGGCTTCCCAAGAACCGGTTCAACAGTCACAGGATGCTCTCACGGTCAAGATTTCAGAACAGGGCTTCATGCACAAGCTCGCTCAAATTTTTCCTGGGCAAACAGAGACTCTTCTTCGAAATTGACATGGACATTTCGTTTAGGGAATGCACACACTGGTTTTCTCTCACAGACAGGCTCCACGGCTCTGAACAAGGGTAAACACGCATTCTTCAACACCCAACACAGGCTTCCTCTCTGTAACAGACATACACGAGGTCTCTTGCAGACTGACTCCTACGGCTCCTACTCAGGGCAGTCGGGTCGAATGGAATGTGAGAGATCCCCCCTCACCGTTGTTCCTTTCCCGTTTTATTTTCATGCATCAGGGTGGACATTTGTCACCCTGGGAATTGCATGCGTTCCACCGGCACGCGTTCCTCCCACCACTTGGGAAATCACGTGTCCTTCCAGAAGGACTTAGGATAAAAACATATGATGCACATATCTTTTTGAAACAATATTAAAATATTATTTCCAAGTTTAAGCCCCTAGGCTCATCACTCAGCCCCTTTCCCACCTTCCAGCCCCTAGTTCCTTGCCCGCTCTGTGGACGCTCAGTCCCCCTTCACTCATTCATCGTGGTCAGTCTGCACCTGGCGGTGTTTATATTTTATTGATTATNTACACGAGGTCTCTTGCAGACTGACTCCTACGGCTCCTACTCAGGGCAGTCGGGTCGAATGGAATGTGAGAGATCCCCCCTCACCGTTGTTCCTTTCCCGTTTTATTTTCATGCATCAGGGTGGACATTTGTCACCCTGGGAACTGCATGCGTTCCACCCTGTTTTATTTGCATGCGTCATGGTGGACAGTTTTCACCCTGGGAACTGTGCATGTTCCACCAGCACACGTTCCTCCCACCACTTGGGAAATCACGTGTCCTTTCCAGAAGGACTGAGGATAAAAACATATGATGAATATATCTTTTGGAAACAATATTAAAATATCATTTCCAGGCTTAAGCCCCTAGGCTCACACTTATCCCCTCTTCCCACCTTCCTTCCGTTTCTGTTCCTTGCCCACCTCATGGATCAAATCTCCTTCACCTCATTCATCGTGGAGCCTGGGTCCAGACCGGGCGGTGTTTATATATTTTATTAAATATTCTAAATACATACAAGTACAACAACAGGCTTCTAGCCTTCAAACACTTAGGCTTCCTCGCCCAGTCAACCACATAAGCCTTCCAAATTATACAAAACTTGGCTCAATATCAAATTCTATGGAGCACATTTACAATTCATTGCATATATCATGATATGTAACGGGCTTGGCCTTGGGGACACTACACTTACAACAAGTATATCTCACGTTGATAGTGTGACGCTGGTTCCATCATTCTAATTTTATTTCAGTAAGGCTTGATAGAAAGGAAAGTGGTTTGTAGCCACCTTCCTATGTAGCCAGAGAACACAGGTGGTTGGATCTAGGCAAGGATAGGTGGTTGTAGCCACCTTCCCGGTTGTAGCTTAAAAAGGGGTTGTAGCCATATATTTGGGGAGTTTGATCTTCCCTCAGTTTGTAGCTTGCGAAACTAGGGGTTGGAGCCTCCTTTCAGCTTGCAGTTGGAAAACAAAGGAAATTGGAGGCTCCAATGAATGTAATTCTTAAAGACATATAAGAAAAATATTATGTAGTTTTCTCCCACTTTAGGTTTCCAATAACAAACACCGTGTATCAGTGGTATGTGTATGATTTCTCATTTGTTCATTGTTTATTTATTTCCTACAATGGCTATTTATACCACATTGATATAACACTTGCATTATATGGTTAAAATGATTATTAAATTGCTCTCTATTATTGATCTTATCCCTCTGCCCCTGAATCCAACAATTGCACGTAGGTTCCTTCAAGAAACAAATTTAACCAATCGGAAGGAGATCAAGGATTATTCTCTTAGAATAGAGTACCATTGTTCAAAGGTCAGAATGGTATAAATTATGAGATGTGCAGTGGAAGGACGAAAGGGTTTTTACAGGCATTGTGGGTGGTTGATATTTGGAAATCAGTTGCTATAAGATATGATAGTTCAAAAAATGGAAAAAACTACAAACTAAGAAGGATTCGAAGAAGAATAACAAAATAGCAATGGATTTCTATATGGGAAGAATTACCTAATCTGGTAAGAGAAAAAAGGTTGGTAAATTTTCAATAGCCAAAGAACTTTGGGATAAATTACACGATATATATTCTTCACCCATCGCAAATTCGTAAAATGCCAAAGAAGATGTG
Source organism: Picea sitchensis (assembly GCA_010110895.2). Lineage (NCBI taxonomy): Eukaryota > Viridiplantae > Streptophyta > Pinopsida > Pinales > Pinaceae > Picea > Picea sitchensis. Next base: position 2,790 of record SNQJ01S0248621.1, read on the forward strand.
TACAAACTGCTAGTTGTTATGTTCACCATGTCAAACAGATTCCTAAGATGAAGAGTACATAATCACCAAAGGTATGTTGTTTTGATTTCTAATTGTGAAAAAACACAAACATCTTGAAACAAAATGCAATGAAGGAAATGAGACAAAACTAATTGAAAAGGAAGACAATTATGAAGAAATTGATTAGTTCTTTAGATGAACTAAGAGAATAAAACAAGTCACTCAAGAAACAATTGATGAAACAAAGGAAAGTGTTCACATTTTTGAAGAACTCCAACAAGTCATAGAGAACTTAAGAACTCAAATAGAAGAAGTTCCAAAGTTTGAACAAAACCTAATATCAAAAGCACATTTGAAAGCCAACATAACACATAAAGAAGAAGCAAAAATGAGAGAGAGAATATATTGAAGATCATCTTAAGGAAGAACTAACAATCTAAACCATCTTGAGGCGCAGTTTGGTCAAGAAGAGAAAGGACTGAAGAAGAAATAATCACATTAAAAATTCAGCTTGAAGAAGAAAGAACAAAAGAAGCCAAGTGAAGTCTCGTATGATGAAGAAAAAAGAAGAGGCTGAGAAGCTTTAAGAAGAATTTGTCACATTGAGAGCAGCAATCACCAAGCCAACAAAAATGTTGAAGAGACTAAACATCCACACATCGCTTGCTATAACAAAATGAAGAAGCACTCTGGTTGCTAGAAAATAGAAAGAGTTATGGTTCTCAAAGGAAGGAATCATGAACAACTGTAATCTAAGAAAACCATTGAAGATACATTCCAAAACCATCCATGCTCAAGCCACAAAGAAGCTTCAATCATGTTCACACTGGCCAAGGCATAAATTTAGAAGGACTTACACCACAATAAGATCATTCACTCCTAGGTATGCAAATCTATTTTATGGTCATTTGTTTTTATTGTACTAATTTTTGACATAAGGTTGTAGATTGTAGGGATTATAAAATAAATGTTCAAGCAAGAAGTGCCTATGTGGCCCCACGTAAAATTGAATGTTACAAATGTCATAACTATGGACACATAGCTAGTGATTTTAGAAGCATGATTGATACTTCCATGAAAGAGAACATTGATATCATATATAAGAAAGTATGGATAATAAAACACAAAGAACGGGTGAAAAAATACCAGGTCCCAGAGATCACAATATTGATAATAAAACGAGATGAAGAAAATTCTACAGAGAAAGACGTCAGATACAAAAAGGTTTGGAAAATAACTGAAAGAAAAAGAGGACAAGTAAATAAGGAACATGTTCAAGAGATTGTACTTTCAGGCATTGTAGTGAAATATGAATCCACAAACAGAAATAAATAAGTCAGAGCTCAGAGAGATGATGAATCTACCAATGAAGATGATGATGAATACACATCAAAGTAGGAATTGTTCTGAGCCATTTAGCTTAGAGACTCCTAGGTAATATGAATATTAGACAGGGGGAGTCTATGTGATAGTTGTGACAGACCAAAGAACCATCCTTCTGTAGAAATTTCAATACAAATTATGTATTGCCTGGATTCTCCTGATCTAACAATTATATGCCACTGCTAAATACAGAATCAATTCTAAAAATATTCTTGCATAATTTAAAACACGACCGCCAATTACAATATCAAGAAGAAAGATCAATCACACATAACACAGATGTTTTACCTGGAAAGCATAAAGCTAAAAACCCTACTATCATATATTATGTATATATCATGGATCATGAAACAATCTCATACAAAAATCTAATCCAAGAGCTCTCAGTACAATATACAATCAGCTCACACTGTCATACTAAAATTGGCAAATTCATGTGCCAATTTACTTTCTCCAGACAACCTGCCTCCTCTGTGCAATCCCTGCTGATGGAAAATCCATGCAATGAATTGAATCATCTTGCCTAGGCTGCACATTCCTCATTGGCACATACAATGTGTGTGTGGTTGCATGAGTGTACCCACTAAAGTCACAACTGATAGTCAAACTGTCCCTTTCACCTGTTATCTCAACTGGGTCTCCATTGGCTCTGACATGCATGTAGTTAACAGTGGTAAATCTTCAGTTGCATGTGATATCATTGATTGTGAATTAATTAATAATTAATTCACTAATCTCTCACTAGTGTAAGTTCAGTTACAACTAGTACAACTGAGCTTAACTCACTTGACTGAGTTAAAATACTTTACAACTCACATAACTACACATATAACTCTGTTACAACTTCGAATAACTCAGTTACAACTAATTCGACTTGCATGTCCCACCAGTCAACCTTTGAACTCGAATTTCCTATAGCTAACTTATTTTCCACTTCATTTAACTATTTCCAGGGAGATTAACAAATTTGAGGCCAGGTGTGTTTTTGTCCAACTATTATTAAGGGATAGTAATAGTTGACATACATCTATAATAGAATTTTCTCACCATCTATAAATAGATAACATCTATAAAATAGAATTTGTTCATCATCTAAAAATAGACTTCCACCTAAAAATAGCACGAGGCTCCATCCTAGTGTAGGAGTTGCATAATTTTTCACTAGGATCTTCTTGTTGAATCCTCAACACCTTGAGCCGACTACTTGAGTTTGAGAAGATATATCCAGGCGGTCAGGTTAGAAGAAGTACAATCAGAGTTGTAGTAGTAAGAAGACTTCATGATAGTATAGTGAAATATGAGTCAAAATTATGGGCAGTTGTGTAGTAGAGTCTTGAATAGTATGGGCCGGATATGGACAAGTAGGAATTTTTGAATAGGGAGCTTGAAGAAGAAGTCTACATTGAACAAGCGGTTCCTAGAGCATGGTACTCCTAGATTGATGACATCTGATGCGGCGGGGAGTTCAGAAAAGGAATTGTAGAAAGCAACCTCTACATCATGGTAACTCAGATGGTATTTTATTAATTGAAGTTTATATTGATGATATTATTTTTAGAGTATTGATGACAAGTTAAGCTAAAATTTTGCAAAAGATATACGAGAATGAATTTTAAATAAATGCATTACTTGGGGAACTAGCCAGATCTTTTCTAGGTCTTTAGATCGTCATAGAAACGAGGAATTTTTATTTACGAAACTAAGTATATCAAAGAAATGCTAGAGGTTCAGAATGGAAGATTCAAAACCAGTTACCACTCATATGCAAACCGGTTGCAAGTTGAGCAAAGATGATGATTCAAATACTACAGACCATAGAATCTGGTCAATGATTGATAGCTTACTACATGTGACAACATCGGACCCGGATGTAATGTAGGAACTGGATAGGTGTACCGATTTCAAAGCACCAAAGGAATCACATGTATTAGCAATGAAGATTTTTGAGATATCTAAAAGGAACAAAAGATCTTGGATTATTGGTATCCAAAAGGAAATGATATATTAGTTATTGCCTACATAGATGTAGGTTGGGAAGGGGTTACATTGATGAGCGACAAATCCCTTTGGTGGAGCAGCGTTCTACTTGTTTGAGTGTTTAGTATCATGGATAAACAACAACAATCATCAATATGTTTATCTACAACTGAAGTAGAGTATGTGCAACAACATGATGTTTTACTCAATTTCTATGGATGAAACAAACTTGTGATTATACGGGTTGAGTATGATGAGCCCATTCCAAATCCCTATTGTGATAATTCAAGCACCAATTAATATCTCAAAGAACTTGGTGATGCACTCCCAAGATGAAGAAGCACATTCCAATAAAAGTATTTCTTTCTATGGGAACAAGAGTTGTAGAAGAACATCCAGGTTGAATATGTGGGCATAAAAAGAAGAGCAAGTGGAAGACATATTTAAAAACCGCTTCCAGGGAAGCCTTTGATTATTTTTCACTAGAGACTGGGAGTAATTTCTACTCCCAAAATGAATGCATATCTTATATGTCTTAGATTTAGGCCAGGGAAACCTTGTAAAGAGGGCCAGGTTCAGTTGGGGGATGGTTTAGGAAAGAGTTCAATGAAGTATCCCTAAGAGGATAGTTCAGTTAGGGGAGCAGCCCCATATGGAAATATACCTTTCCATTGATGACAAAGAGGGAGATTTATCAGATACACAAAGGTAAATGTTTGGAGAAAGAGTACATAGCAATGGTTCTAGGGGAAGGCAGCTTGATCCACGAGGGGAAACATGAGTGATATGAATTAAGTATCCAGTGTTTCCATCAATTCCAAAGGGGGACCGTGAACATTAATTTGGGTTGTGGTTGTCATTGATGTCAACCCTTGAAGAAATTCTGGTAGCACAACAAGGTTTGGGTAATGGACCCAAGTTTGTTTGATGGATAGTAGGTAGCAGGAGTTTTGATATATTTGCAGTGAAGACTATTCTAGATGGATGGTATATCATGTGTTTACCGTTGGTATATTGGGCGTCCACACTTTCCTTTCCCTCACGGTTAGAGTTTATGGCCATGTGAAGTTAGAAAGCCCTCATTACTATCCATCTAGAAACCCCAAAAGGTCCAAAAGTAGTCAAAGTGGTTTGCAAAACAGAAATTATTTAAATAATAAAATTGAAGTGATGAGTGTACTATAGTCCAAGCGTGGATACAAAATAAATTTATTTAAATAATAAATTTAATGTATAAATTACTAGTGGACAAATTGATGGTTAGAAGTGGGTTAGCCCTAAAAGAAGGAAAGTGGGTTAAAGATGGATTTTATAAGGTAATTTAAATAATAAAAGTGAAGTGATGAGTGTACTATAAGTCAAAGGTGGATACAAAAGAAATTATTTAAATAATAAAGTTAATGGATAAATTACTAAATTGGACAAGTGGTTTAGAAGTGGGTTAGCCCACACAAATAAGGAAAATGGGTTAAGATGGTTCAAAGGTAAACCCTTGCTTTCAGGATTATTTTAAAACAAAATGAAGCGGAGATATAATAAATAAATGCATAGAGATGCTCCTTGGATATTCAATCATATAACATAAATGTACCAAACATGCAACCATAAACACAAACATAAAGTAATACACAATTTCTACTAAATGAAAGAAATGTACAGAGAATGTAAAAATACAGAGTGAAAAGACTTGCTAGAATGGTGGTGGCTTATCTAGGAGAAGATATGTGGCAGTTGCTCATTACTTGAGAAGATATGTAATTACAATGAGCTCGAGAGGAGCCTTTTTACAACAATAAAATGAATGCCAAAGACTCTAGACGTCAAAACCTAACCCTGGGAGATGAGCACCAAAAGTCATGTGAATTTGGTTGGGTAAGTTAGTTAAATTAAACTTCCAGCGAGGTTTATAGCGTTTACGCATACAATCTTTGTTTTAGGTATGATAGCCCATTGAAAAGGTATCATCGGAGGAGGTTAATTTTGGGGCCTCAATCATAATATAGGCTATCATTGAGAACCTTGATATCGAAAAACCTTCATTTGGGCCCTCAATTGTGAAGTTAAAAAATGCCAAAATAGTAAATTGCCGCCAAGAATTAGCCGAGCTGTTTTGGAGCCCGGTCGAAGAAAAAGATTGGTTGTACGATATCCACCTAGATCAATACTCCTCCTTGGAAGAAATGGTCTCCATTCGTTGTTTCAGGGGAGGGAAAAGCATTTGTTGAATAGCCTCGGTAGAGCTGCCTTGTTGGAGATTGTCAGTGTTCTTTCGGTTTGTGGAGTCTGTCCTTGAACTTGTTAGGTGAGGTTGTTCAACAAGTTGAGATACATGAGGACGATGTGTCGCGAAGAAGAATCTTTGTGCTGTTTAGCGATAGTATTTTGCTGTGGATAGAAGGTGCCCAGTGGCGAAATTTGTGGTGGTTGCGGTGTCCTTTTGTTTTCCTTTTGAACGGTGTGAAGAAGATGAATTTTCTGATATGAGATACTACAACACAACACGTTTTAGGGTGGGGCGGTAATTCGAACTACTTACGTTATTCTATAGAGATGACCCCCAAAGTAGCAATGACACTATAGAATTGAGACTCATAAACAACATAGCATCTCCACATATATCGTTGTAGAGAGGAACATCCGCAGGAATATCGATTAAGGAAGTATCACATAATACCTCATCAACGGAAGGGTTGGATTTACGTTATGATAATCGACGTTGGCTGACGTGGAGATCTTGTACTTGGTGAGGCCACCTGATGTTGTAAGGTTGTGAGTGTGTTGTTGTTGACAATCCCAACTATTTGACAACCTCTGGCGACATAGGGTTTCTTGCAAAACTACACTATCAACAATAAAATGCGGTGAGGTCCCCTTCACCCATTTGTCCAATGAAAAGGCTCCCCTCTTTTGGGAATTATGTTTGTTCTTACGGTTGAATTATTTAACGATTCATGAGTAGCGGTAGAGATTACTGCATCAATGATTTGTCCTTTACCGGTATTTTCAAAATCAGATTTTTAAATGGGGGTGTTGACTCCTTGTCTTTGATCCTACGGCCACCAATGATTGTTTTGAGAAACGTTCATCAGTGTTGTGCTAGGATATTTTGGCGGAAATGCAGCACCATTTTATGGTGTCCATGCTGTCTTCATGACCCACTTCTTTCCTTTTGTGGCTTGGACTGGTTTTTTTGGGATGTTGTTTGTTAGGGATATCTTTATCAAACTTTGGTTTTGCGATTCTGATTGAATCTTGTTTGTTCTAGTGTTTAAATTTTTGTTCGATTTTAACGGCATATCGATAAAAGCGACGCAGAATTGATGAATTTCAGGAAAATCCAGTGAGTTTGGATGCATCTGTAGAGAGCCACGGTATTCGGAGACAAATGTCGTTGAGTCTTTGATACCCGACTTGGTGTGCAGGTATGGAGGTATTGGTGAAGTCTGGAACTACATGGCCCCTCTCTTTCCACGGTGTGCTCCATATCATGTATTGAGGTCATAAACTGGTTTCCTACAGGGTAATATTTTTCCTTTATTGCATCCACAAAAATCCCAAGTGGTCTAGGCCCCATATATTCCATACTCCTACGTGGAACTTTTTCTCCCAGTAAGTTTCCCGCAATGTTTGACATGAGGGAGAGATTTAGGGTATGAGAAGGTGATCTTTCTACGTAGGAAGAATTTGTGAGCAGGAGAAATAACCTTCTAGATTTAACCATTTGTTTGGGGCTTACATATATCGTCCTTCAAATACGAGGAATATCAAAATTAACTTTATGCCGAGAAAGTGAAGTGATTCCAAAGTGGGTTAAACTTGATGAATATGCTCGCTGTTGCTTTATTGGCGGCGCATTGTTGAAGGATGTGGAAAAATCATCATTTTCGTCCACTACGTGAGATCTTGCTCAAGCAATAGGCCCGATAGGATAAATGCACTCATCATTTTATTTCTTCCACCATTGAGGGTTTAATGGGTGTGCGAGAGAGATTTTAATCAAGAGACAAACAAGACCCAACGGTATATTTGGACCTCATCAGGGACATGCGTTGAAAACAATCAAGAGAAACCTACTATGATACCATTGATCAGGATTATTTTAGAGCCGCAGTAGAGTGGATATATAATAAAGAAATGCATAGAGATATTGAATATATTGATCATATAACATAAATGTATTAGATATGAAACCACATACTTATGGATACTCTGATGTATGATTTCTATTAATGAAAATGTCTGAGAGACTATAAAAATACAGTGAAAGACTCTCTAGAATGGTGGCTTATCTCAGAAGAGATGTGACAATTGCACTCATCCATGAAGAAGATGATTAAAATGAGGCTCACGAGGCCTTTTTACAATAAAAGATAATTCCAAAAACCATAGACATCAAAAAAACCCTAGGGAATGTGGGGTGCCAAAAGTCATGTGGGCCCGTTTGGGTAAGTTGGTGCATTAACTTCCACAGATTGGTAACTTTACATACAATCTGTTTTAGGAGTATCATAGTCCATTGGAAGGTATTGTCGAGGAGATTCATTTTTGGGCCTCAATAATGTCGTAATAAATCGGTAACCTCGATCTCTAAAACCTTCATTTGGGCCCTCAAATTGGTCCCGGAAGTTAAAGCGCTAAAAATTAGTAAAATTGCCAAAATTGCTAGAAAATTGTTTTGGGCTAGTCAGAAAAGATTGGGTGGCCATAGAAATTGTTTTGGGCTAGTCGAAAAAGGTGGGTGGCCATAGATATCCACCTAGATCAATCCTCCCTCCTTAGGAAGCAATGGTATCCATTGCATTGAGTTCATGGGGGAGAGGGAAAAGCATTTGTTTAATCTGCATCTCGGTGACTTGCTTGCCTTGCTGGAGACGTCGCGCTACTCAATTTGTGGAAGTCTGTCATGAACTTGTTGGGGCTGAGGCTGTTCAACAAGTAGAGATACATGAGAGGATGGTGTGCAGAAGGAATCTTTTCAATTTGATGTAACCTTTTCAACCTGCTTTTGTTGGATAGAAGGTGCTTGGGGCAAGGCTGTAGTGGTTGTAGTGTCCTTTTGTTCTTCTTTTGAACAGATTGTGAAGAAGCTAAATTTTGCAGTATGAGATACTACCTTGCAACACTTTTTAGGTGAAACAATAGTCAGCACTACCTCTGGTATTCTGTAGAGATGACCCCCCAAAGTAACAATGAAACTATGGGGTCGAGACTCATAAACAACATGGCATCTCCACATATATGGTTGGCCGAAGAAAACATCACAGACATACAATGGGGAAACATAACATAATACCTCATCCTTGAAGGGTTGGATGTCGTATGATAATCGACACTGTTGGCTGACACAGAGATCTCATCCTTGGCGAAGCCACCCGATGTTGTATGGTTGAGGGTGTGGTGTTGTCGATAATCCCAACTGTTTGATGACCTCTGCTGAGATGAGGTTCTTCTGGCTTCTGCTATGAACAATAAAATGCAGCGAGGTCCCCTTCACCCACATATGTGAATGAAAAAGGTGCTCCCCCTCTTCAGGATCGGTTGGTTCTTCTGGTTGAATTGTTGCGGTCGCGACAATAACAGTAGTGTCTGCATCAATGATCTGTCCTTTACCAGTATTTTTAGAATCATATTCTGGATCAGGGTTCGGCTCCTTATCTTTGATCTCGGCCACCAATGACTGTTTTGAGCAACATTCATCGATGTTGTGCCAAGGGATTTTGTGGAAATCGCACCATTTTTCGGTGTCCTTCTTTGTCTTCTCGTGACCCTTCTTTTCCTGTGGCTTGGATGGGTTTTCAGGAGACTGTTTGTTAGGACTATCTTTATCAAACTGTGGTTGTTGCGGATTTGAAAACCGGAACCCCCATTTGTTCTGGTGCTTAAATTTTTTCTCGATTTTAATAGCATATCGATAAGCAGCACCAAGTGATGAGATTTCCAAAAAATCCATTTCAGTTTGGATGTATCTGTGTAGAGCCCCACGGTATTTCAGAACCAAATGTCATTCAGAGTCTTTTATACCCATCTTGGTGCGCAAGGTATGGAAGGTATTGGTGAACTACGAAACTACTTGTCCCCTCTTTTTCCACAGTGTGGTCCATCTCATGTACTAGTCCTCATAGTTGCCAATAAGTTAATATTGTTCATTTACCGCATCCACAAAAAAATCCCAAGTGGGCTTGGCCCCATATATTCCAGACTCCTCTGTGGAACTTTGCTCCCAGTACGTTTCCCACCAATGTTTGACATGAGGGAGAGATTTAAGGAGTGCAAAGGTGATCTTTTCTTTGTCGGAAAAATTGTGAACAGAGAAATAACCTTCTAGCAAATTTAACCATTTGTCTAGGGCATCTGCATCTATCTGTCCTTCAAATATAGGAATATCAAAATTAACTTGTACCTTGAAAGGCGAGGTGCTTCCAAAGTGGTCGCTTGATGAAGATGTGCCTGTTTCTATTGGTAGGAATTGAAGGATGTGGGAAAAATTCTCCATCATTTCATCCCTCTGTAGCGTGAGAGCTTGCTCAAGCAACAGACTGATAGGATCATCTGCTCCATCATTTTTCTTTTCTTCTGCCATTGAGGGTTTCTTGGGTGTGCAAGAGAGATTTTCTTCAAGAGAGACAAGATCGAGACTCAACTTGTTATACTCGGACCTCGTCAGGGACATGCACTGAAAAATGATCAAGAGCAACCTACTTTGATACCACTGATCCAGATTATTTTCGGCACGAAATGAGAGCGGAGATATAATAAAGAAATGCACAAAGATATCGCAGATATTCAATCATATAACATAAATTTATCAGAGATGCAACCATAAACATGGATATACAG
>SNQJ01S0248623.1:0-12986 GCA_010110895.2 Picea sitchensis
GAGGTGAGAAGTTTTCACGGATTGGCTAGTTTCTACCGAAAGTTCATCAGGAATTTCAGTGGAATTAGCGCAGCGATGATGGATTCAGTGAAGAAAAGACACAAGTCTTTTCACTGGACAAAAGAGGCTGAAAAGAGTTTCAATCTGTTGAAAAGGAAGATTACGGAACAACTAGTTTTGGTGTTGCTAGATTTCCAGAAGACATTTCAGGTGAAATGCGATGCAAGCATATTTGCAATTGGGGCAGTCTTAAGTCAGGAAGATAGGCCGATAGCATATTTCAGCGAGAAGTTGAATGAGGAGAAAGTGAAATACTCCACTTATGACAAGGATTTTTATGCTATCATCCAGGCATTAAAGAAATGGAGGCATTACTTGATCCCGAAAGAGTTTGTCTTGTACAGTGACAATCATGCACTGCAGTTTGTGACTCAACAGGAAAAGTTGAATCAGAAACATGTCAAATGGGTTGAGTATATGCAGAATTTCACTTTTGTGATAAAACATATTTCTAGTACTGCTAACAAAGTGGCTGATGCTTTGAGCAGGAAGTGTTTGCTGTTGCAGGAGTTCAGAGTCAAAACATTGGGTTTTGATGATCTCAGGGACATGTACGCTGATGATCCAGATTTTAAAGATGCGTATGAAGCAGCTGAGAATCCAGTTCTCAGAGATAGAAGCCAGTGGATAGAGTATAAGATCCAGGAAGGATTACTGTTTAGAGGTAATCAACTGTGTATTCCGAAATTCTCCATGAGGGAGAATCTGCTGAAGGAGAAACACAATGGAGGATTGGTAGGGCACTTTGGTCACGACAAGACGTTCGCAAAGCTGAATGAGTCATATTTTTGGCCGGGAATGTGAGCAGATGTCAAGAGATTCGTAGACAGATGTAGAATTTGCCATCATTCGAAGGGAAGGAAACAGAATGCGGGGTTTTATCAACCATTTCCCATACCAGAGAGGCCGTGGAATGCGATTAGCATGGATTTTGTATTGGGGTTTCCCAGAACACAAAGAGGTTGTGATTCAATATTTGTGGTGGTGGATAGATTTTCCAAGATGGCACACTTCATTCCATGTCAAAAGACCAGTGACGCAACTCACATTGTGAATCTGTTCTTTAAGGAGGTCATTCGACTTCATGGGTTGCCAAGAAGTATAGTTTCGGATCGAGATATGAAATTCATAGGGAATTTTTGGAGGACCTTATGGAAGAAGCTGGGAATAGGGATGATTTTAAGGATGGAAATTTATTTTAAAATGTAGAAACCTTGGTGAATCTTACTAATCCTTCATATACCAACTATAAATATTTCGCGATATTTTTGTAAAAATATTCAAATTTATAAGGATTTTATATAGTTTTTATAAAATTTTGGCGATTTTTAAGGTAAAATAATTTTATCCTATATAATTTGGGTGAATCATTTTTAAAATAGCAAGTCTCATTTTTGGAAAAAACATGGAAAATTAGCCCATGAGAGAAAATTAGCCCCTAAAATCATCCATGGCTGGGAACTAACGTGGCATTTAGTTCGACTTATCATCCTCAGACGGATGGATAGACAGAAGTGGTAAACAAAAGTCTGGGAGACTTGTTGAGAAGCTTGGTAACAGAACACCACATCCAGTGGGACCACATATTACCACAGGCAGAATTTTCTTATAATGACTTAGTTAACAGAAGCACATGGCAGAGTGCATTTCAGGTTGTTTATGGCATGCAGCCGAGAGGAATTTCTGAACTAAGAGATTCAGAATAGAATGTGACTAGGAGCGCTAGTGCAGAAGAATTCACAGAGGCGATGAAAGAACTTCACAGCCGGGTGAAGCAACGATTGCAGAATTCAAGCCAGGAATAAAAGCGTAGAGCAGATCAACACAGAAGACAACTTCAATTCGAAGTTGGTGACTTGGTTCTGGCACATTTGAGAAAAGAAAGGTTCTCGAGAGGAACATATAATAAGCTAAAGATGAAGAAAATCGGGCCATGTAAGGTATTGAGGAAAAGTGGGACGAATGCTTATGAGATTGAATTACCTGATGGGATCGGAATTTCTTCGATATTTAATATCTCGGATTTGTACCCATATAGAGCTGAAGGGACAGAGACTGGAGATGAGCAGTCGCTGATCCAGTGGTGAAAGCAGATGCCAGTTGCAGATAAGCTGCAGATGGAGTGCATACTAGACAAAAGAGTGAACAAGAAGACCAGGCGAAAGCAATACTTTGAGTATCTGGTCAAATGGAAGAACCATCCAGTTGAAGATGCCAGCTGGGAGAATGAGGCAGAAATACAGAAGCATGGACAAACCATGCAGGATCTCATGGACAGGAGCCCATGGAAATTTTCAAGCAAGGGAGTATGATGCAGGAGCATCGCCAACGTCAAGCGAGCCAACGCAGAAGGCAAAAGACAGCTGGACAAGCGCCAGCACAAATTTTGAAAATACCTTGAAGTTGTTGCACAATCTTAAATGAGTCATTAAGATGAGGCGCACTTGTATAATGTAAACGGACCTTGAGCGATTCGCTCTCGTCCTTAGTAGGTAGAAAGCATTTAAAGTAGTAATGTAAAGTAGGTAGAATTGAATGTGTAGATTAGACAGTTTGAGAGCGTAAGAGGGAAACGGGATATAGACACCCTCATTGTGTATTGTATGATAGTAGTGAGCACAGAAGAAGAGAGAGAGCATGCAGAGAGATGCGTAAGAACACCCATGTACAGATATTTGAATTAATAGAAGAATCTGATTCAAATTCATGGTTTTGTGTTGTTCTCTGTGTATTGATGCTGAATGATATGCTCATGAATGTTTGCTTCCTGCTATGCATTTTCTTTATATGTTGTGTATATGATTTCATGATTGAGTTTGAAATCTGAGAGGAAGTAGGAATGAGTTTCAATTGTTTCTCTATCTGAGTAAGAATTCCTGCAAGGAGTGCAGTTGAAGTGTCTGCAAGGAGTGCATCGACAAGAATTCAGGGTTGCGCCTCTGAAGCTCAGATAGGTTTACTTTTGTTCTCATTTCCTTAGAGGTGCAGTTGTGTACAGGAGCCGTGCAAGGAGTGCATAGGCCAAGCTAAGTCTCAGAGTTGCGAGTCTAAGCAAAGAATTTAAAGACTGTTGTTGCAGGTGTGTGCAAGGTCGAAGTATTTCAACACTGGGACGTGTTTGAAAGCTGCCGCAAGGAGTGCGTGCAAGAGTCCTTTATAAGACTCAAAGTTATAAGAAAATCTCAGGAAGGATAAGGCCTTCGAACTGTTGAAGGACAGCGTAGGGAAGCTGACATTAAAAATTCGTAAGAAGCGTCGTAAGTTTGCACCGCAGGGGGACGAGTTCCGTGGAGGAACACTGGGTCATTCGGAGGAATCGCCAAGGAGGAACGGATGGTCGGTATTCTCTGAGGAGGATTCGTGACATCCCGTGAGCCATTGGATCTCATAGAGGAGTAGGGGGAGATAGGCAAAGTATTCCCTAGAGGTTCAAAGCTCAGGAGGGGTAGGACCGTAGATCCGAGCCACAAGGGCCGTCGGATTTATTTGTGAAATTTCATATCGGGGTTTTGTGGGTTGGAACTCCGTAACATTGCAACGGAAATCGTGATATCACGATACGCGATATCCCGACAGCCAGAGATTTGTGTGGGGCCACAACGGAGTTAGCGAGGTGGACAGGTGGCACACCATTTTGGGGTTTCGCAGCGAGAAGTCCTAAAACATTGACATCAAGATTCGCGATCCTGCGAAGTCCGAAATCCCGACAGAGGTGACGGGATGTTGAAGGGTCAAACTCGTGCGTGCGTTGGAGTTTTGGCATATCGAGAATCAGGAGTCGGGGATACAAGTTACTCGACATCGCGAGTGTCGAATTCGCGATAGAGGAAAAATCCCGATAGGAAAAGGTCAGCGTTGACTGGTTCTCGAGTCTCGGGGATTTGAGAGACCTACGGTCGACCATTGGATTCATGAAGTCACGAGTTCCGATCTCCTGAGTGTAAAGAGAATATCCCGTGGAGATTGTTGTGGGTGCAGAATTCCCGATAGGGAATTATAAGAGCCTTAGAGTTCTTCGGGCCATGTAAGAGGAAAGATCCTGTGAGTCGACGTGGACCTTCTGACCCGCAGGAGTGATGGGAGGGCGTTGGCATCACTTTGAGTCCAAGGTTTTGTGAAGCCTTGTTGGATAGCTAAATTGAAGAGCTTATGTATGTGAGGGATGAGGATAAGTTTTCCAACTTTTAATATTTCAGCTTGGTAACCTTCGATGTCTTTAGCTTTTCCTTTGGAGATTTTCTTAACCCCAAACTTAATGTCTTCTATAAAAAAAACACTTCCTCCTTTGTAGAGATATTTGATATGTTTTCCATGACATTAGGGGATTCATACATATTTTAAGGTAGAAATTTCATTCCTTCAAGGGAATCCTATTATTTTCTTTAGTTTTACGAGTTAGAATTTGCCTCTAGAATTTATTAGGATCTATCTTAAATAGGTGCAAAAGTTTCTCTTGATTTTTCTTTCCGTTTAATTAAGGTTTTTTATCTATTTATCTTATCAGATTTTAAAGATGCATTGGAAGCATCCCTAATGGATTTTATAGAAATGTTACATTCATTATCGTACCAAGGGTTAGTTTTACCACTTTTCGTTTTACGTAGCACCTCAATAAAGAATTTGTTAATGGAAGTAGAGAGAGTTATTGTAAAATTATGATGGTCAATTTTAATATTGTTCTGATACAATATGAGTTTTAAAGCATTGCTTAAGCCTTTTAGGAAAATATCGAATTTTCGTTTGTCAAAAGGTAAGTGCCTTTGGTTGTCAAATTCTTTTCAACAGAGCTTTTGTGCATGGAAAAGTTATGAGTTAGGGTTAGAGGTCTATGATAATAGTGAAGTTAGTGGTCATCTAATAGATCAAAGTTTACTATTTGTCTGTATATAGGGATATCTAATATTACATAATCAAAGACACTGCTACCCAACCCGTGGATACAAGTCATCCTGTTAGAATTTGGACACTTCTTTAGACGCTTGAAAATTAATAAATCTTGAGAACTATAGAGCTTGATTAAATCGGTAACAAACAAATTCTCGACCACGTCTTCAAATTTTATTTTGTAATTGTTAGCTAAAACAAGTTCCTCATCTAGCTAAAGAGGATTAGGATTGGAGTCATTACTTAAAATAATAGCTTGATTGGTTGCAGTTCTAGCATTAAAGTATCCTAACAAGAGGATACTACCTTCATTTTTCATATTGTAGATATCTTGGTCTAAGATTTTGTAGGGATAGTTCTTATCGATATTGTTTTGTATAAAAATTAGAGTTAATAGGTGTGAAATAACATATTTCTATATAAATATTCTTAGCATTAATATCAGATATCTCCATCCATGTGTACTATTTGAGAGGATTTTTTAATGAAGTCGGATGTGAGGAGAGATGTTTGTTTTTATGTAACAAGATATGCCTCCAATTCCTCTATGGGAGGAATTATTGTTCTATGCTGACCACAAAACAAAACCTTTGATATTAGGTACCTTACTTTCATCATGCTTCCAAGTTTCAACCAAGAAAATAATGTCAATGTCACTCGAGATCCAACTTAGTATAGACCCTTTACTCCATGGAAAACCACAACAGTTCCAAAAGAGGATCTGGAGTATCCCAAATTGCTATCTATCATTATATTTTGTATCTATCCCTAATAATAGCCTTTCTATTCCAAATGATTACCCATTTCCCTTCCTTCCTAGCTTCTTTCACCTTTTGAACTTCCTTCCTTAATTCACCCTAGTCCTCTAGAATGAGTTCTTCATTGATAAATATTCTTGACCCTTTTAAGCTTGGAGTTTTGCTAAGTATGCCATATTTATGGGAAATAGAGATTACCTTAACATGGATCACCCTATCTTTATGTTGAATTATTTTTCCCAACCTATTTTCTTCTATGAGGCAAGTTATCTAGATTTTTAATTTATTTTTTAGTTCTTCCTTGACTATTGTGAGGGTGTCCTCATCTTTATGCTCTTTTACACTGAAAATTATGAGGTTCAAGGATCTTTTGTTATGTGCATGGTCTAATTATATGAGCTTGTTCATTTCTTCTTTTATGGGTTTGATATCCAAATTATGTTCCAAATTATGAATAGCCAAATTTCTAATTATATTTTCTTCTAGCTCTGTAATCTTATCCCTAAGATTAATATTTTTTGTGACCAGAGCCTCCTGGGTTGATTTTTTTTTTCTTGGCTTTGTTTTTCTATTTCTTGTAATCTAGCCTCAATTTTCTGCAACTCACTCCCCAACCCTAAAATTATATTTTCTATCTTTGTCTCAATCTTGTATTCAAAGGATTTAAATTGATTATCAAGCATCATTTCCAACTCCATTTAAGTTTGAATTCTCTCTCTTATCTACGTTTTATTAATGATTCTATGTATTCATATAGAATTTCTAGGATTATTTTATTAGGTCTCCCCTTGAGAGTTTTTGGTATCTCGGGTGAATTATTCATTATATTAGAAAGCAAAGGAAAGAAATAAATAAATAAGAACTACAAAAGGAACTTGTGTATTTGGTTTACGTAGGGTTTGAATAGCTTCAGTATAAAATTTATCTAGGGTTCCTTTGCTCGCCCTCTCCGCAGATATTCATGGCATACCACATAGTTCTATCACCCCAGACTGCAAAGTTCTATCACCGCAAAGTTTTTCATAAGTATCTCTATAAAAATAAAATAGTCGATAGGTAGTTTTCTAGTCCATAAAATTTACAAGTTGATAATTTTACTCCACTTCAATATTGATTGTTTTATCTTTACAATCATACTTAAAAAAATGCAAAATAAATATAAATATTCAAAATAAATATAAATTTTAACATGAAACATAAATAATTTATGTCATCAAATTATTAATAAATAATTTATATGATGATGGTGGTGGTGGTGGTTAACGTCCACTGAGACCAAAATTGGTCTAAGAGACCTTAAGAAAAGTAAGAGATTACTTGGATTTCTTTAAAATGTTTTCTTGTTATTTTCATGTTTTCTTGGATTGTTATTTATTGTTATCATTTTTGTCACTATCCCTAATAATGGTTTTATGTTCCCAATTATTGTCCATTTCCCTTCATTTATGGGTCCCTTTACCTTTTGATCATCCTTCCTTAATTTAGCTTGATCTTTTGGAATGAGGTATTCATTTATAAATATTCCATACCCTTTTAAGATCGAAGTTTTCTCAAGTATGTCATATTTATGGGCATTAGCACTAACCATAACCCGAATCAACCTATATTTATGTTCAATTATTTTTCCCAACCTTTTTGCTTCTATAAGGATAGTTGTTTCAATTTGTGATTTATTTCTTACTTCCTCCTTGACTATTGCTATGTGTAGTTTATGTCAAAAGAAGGTGTCCATATCATGCTATAAAAAACAAGACTCCTTATGAAATGTGGTATGGACACATTCCTTTGGCAAGGCATCTCAAGGTATTTGGTTCCACTTGTTATGCCTTGATTCCTAAGGAGAAAAGAAGCAAGTTTGATGTATGGAGTCAGAAGTGCATCTTCTTGGGGTACTCAAATACCACCAAGGGGTATCATCTTTACAACGAGACAAACAAAAATTCCATCCTTTCTAGAGATGTGATCTTTCTTGAATCCACCAAGAAAGACAAAAATGTTGAGAGGTATCTTGATCATCTGGACATATTCACTCGTGTAAATACATATTGTGAATTTGATTATGAGATTCCACATCTTGAAGGGGGGGTCCCTAGCTTGGGTCAACCTTTGGAATCGCCTTGTGTAGCACTATCTCCCCCACATGAAGAAGTTCCCTCCACTTCATCAAAACTGAAGTTTAGTTGGATGATGTGATCAAGAAGATTGAAAAGTCGAGAGTTGATGAGAAATCGACACCATCTCAATCAGCCAAACAACCTGTACCATCTCAGAAAGGTCCGCCAAAATGGATCACTAAAACACTTGAAAGTGTTCATCCTGATAAGGTCAGGAAGACAGGAACCAAATTGTCTTCAAAACAAGATGGAGGTAGTGTAGATAATTCAAACTCGAGTGATGTAGATGATATGGATGTTTCATATGATTGTGAGTTGAATTTATCTACTAACCTTGAACCAACTTCCTTTAAAGAATCTTCTTCTCATGATAAATGGAAATAATCCTTGCAGAAGGAATATGATGCTCTCATCAAGAATGGGACATGGAATTTGGTAGACCCTCCATATGGAACCAAACTGATTGGATGCAAGTGGGTATTCAAGAACATGTACAGATCAGATGTCTCACTTGACAAGAACAAAGAAAGGCTCATGGAAAAAGGATTTTCACAAAAGGAAGGTGTTGATTATGAGGAGACATTTCCCCCCACAACAAAATGGGATACCATTCGCACTCTATTTTCCATGGCAACAAAAAATGGATGGAAAATTCATCAAATCGATTTGAAGACTGATTTCTTGAATGGAGACTTGAAAGAGAATATTTTTAAGTCTCAACTAGAAGTCTTCATTGTTAGAGGAAAATAACATAAGGTATGAAAGCTCATCAAATCCCTTAATGGCTCGAAACAAGCACAACGAGCATGGTATGAAAATTTAATAGAGCATCTTTTGAAATTGAATTTCAAGCATTTCAATCTTGAGGATGCAACTTTGTTTGTCAAGAAAGTTGGAAAAATGGTTGTGTATCTTGTAGTATATGTAGATGATCTGTTCATAATAGGGAACAGTGAGAACTACACTACATCCATAAAGAAAGAGTTGAAGAAAAGATTCAAGATGACATATTTGGGACATTTTCACTACTATTTGGGCATTGAAGTGATATAGAATCCAATGTACATATTCATCTCCCAGAACAAGTACATTGGAGAACTTTTGAACAAGTTTGGCATGGTTGAGTACAATCCTATTTCTACTACTATGGAGCATAATTTGAAGCTCACATCAAAAAAAGGGAATGAATTTGAGGATGCAGCCAAGTATAGACATCTTGTGGGAAGTCTTATCTATCTTACTACCACCAAACCAGGCATTTCATTTGTTGTTGGAATTCTTTCCAGGTTCATGCAAAATCTTTGTGAAGGACAATGGTCTGCTGCAAAAAGAGTTCTGAAATACTTGAAAGGAACTCAAGATTTTGGACTCAGATACTCTAAGGTGGATGAATTCAACCTGATTGGATATTCTGATTAAGAATTTGATGGGGATAAGGAAAATGGAGTATCAACTTTAGGCTATCTCATGAGTCTTGGATCAACAACTATCTCCTGGAGGTCATCCAAACAATTAATTCTAGAAGATTCCACAATAGAGGAAGAATATGTGGCAACTACAAAAGCATCGAAGGAGATTGTGTGTCTCGGGAAAATACTTGAAGATTTGCAGAAGAAACAAGTGAACTCTAATCTTCTAGTTGATAATAATTCTGCAATCAAGTTGGCCAAGAATCCTAGATTCCATGACTGAACCAAGCACATCAACACAAAGTATCACTTGATTCGATATCATGTAGAGGCTAAGACTATTCACTTAAGACATTGTTCCACAAATGAGAAAATTGCAAACATCTTCACTAAAGCGCTTGGAAGAGAAAAATTTAAGAAGTTCAGAGTGATGCTTGGACTCACACACACACCCCTTTAGATTAGGGGGGGAATATTGGACACACAATCCTTTGTGGTTATGTTACTTGTAACTACACTGAAAATATGAAGAGTCGTAAGTGATAGGAATGGTCATCCGTTGGGGAATATCAAGAGTCATTCTGGTTGATGTATATATATACACCTATCTAGCTAATGCAAGGAATCAACGTTGAGTTATATTTTCTTCCCACTCCTAGCCTAACACTTGTAATCTAGCCTCCATTTTTTGCAAGTGAGTCTGAAACCCTAACAATTTATTGTCTATATGTCTCTTGTCTTCTAAGGATCTAAATTTATTATCAAGCACTACTACTAACTCACTTTTAAGCATTGCTACTAACCAACTTTGAACTACTTTTTTCTATTAATTCTATATATTCATGTAAACTATCTAGGGTTACTTTGTTAGGCCTTCCTTTATTAGATTTAAGTATCAACAATGAAATTCCCATATTGAAAAGAAAAATAAATAAATAAGAAACTTTTTCACTTCACAACAAGGTTTGAATAGTTAGAGATTGAGACTAGATCATATTTAAAATGTATTCACCACATTAATTCACCATAAAAATAACATTCATCTTAAAAAGAAAAATAAAAAAATAAGAAATATATTCACCATAAATCCCAAAAATATATTCACCACATCACATCAAATTGTAAAAATAATATTCACCTCATCTACTAAATACATTAAAATATTTAGAAAACTCAAAATCCCCATCCCCATCACCTTAAAACCAAAGATGGCACACATAATTTACTTCAACGAAAATGTGACTCAGCATGATGGCATTAACCATCATATACCTCATAATAATTGTTGTGATGTCCCTCATAATAATAAAGTAAAAGTAGACATGAATATGAAAATTTAAAATCCCTTTCATTATTATTAGTCCCTGCCAAAGGCATAAAGGGACTATAGCGATCGATAATTCGTTGACTTCATATTAGTTTGTCCTTTGACTAAAAATATTTGCATAATATCTATTGTTGGAACTAGGGAACTAAAAACATTGATTTTTATATAATTAAAAATACCATATATGTCATGATCTGATTGGATAACAGATTGGAGGTCTTATTGTCGGCTTCGTTATTCCCAGTGTTTTATTTGTTAGCATATCAAAAGTTTTTGATCATATACAGTCTTTCTGAATTTTTACATTTTTCTTGAAATGTTTGGATATCCAAAGTTTTGAAGATGGAGAGTCAATTTTTTATTTATTAGTTGACTTCATATTAGTTTGTCCTTTGAATAATTTTTCTTTTACATAGCCTCTATTGTTCGAACTATTGTTACTAATTTTTTTTAATTGTTTATTTATTTATTAGTATTAATCATTTGTATTTGTATTGAAATGTTTACATACCGAAGGTTTAGAGCATTGCCACTTTTGTTGAGGTGCTTGAATAGGCCTGATAGCTTAAATGTTTACATAGCATGAGGTCCTGAAACATGCCTGACAACTTAAATATTTGAATACCGTGAGGCCCTTAGACAACCTGACAACCTTAAATGTTTACCTAAATAGACTTCTCATAGTACATTCTTCCTCGAATTTTTCCATACAGTGTTGCAGTGAATTTGGACAATATTGTTGTCCACTTCCAGTTGATGTTGTTTGCTTCACTTAATAAGGTTGGGGACCTGCGCCTGTGGTTGGACCTGTTGGTTCTTGTTGCTTTCTTTTGTTTAGTTCAACTTTGCAGGGTTGGGGTCCTACATTCGCACTTGGATCTTTTTTTTTTTTTACATTGTGGGGTCCAGGTGTTGCACCCACAATTCGACCTACGCTTTTGTCATTCATCGTTTTAGAGTAAATTTCGATGCCATAATTTTATTTTATATTTGTTCTTTTTTGTTCACTTTTTGCAGTTTGCAAGTAAGAATGTTTGATTATTTCTACTAGCATGCTTGTCATATGTTTCTGGTTACATCTGTGCTTGGGCTCAGTTTGGTAATCGTTGGAGATACATATGTTGTTCACTGGTTCAGTGGTTGTTGCTTGTTTACTGGTTCGTTGGTTCATTGGTTGTTGCTTGTTGTTGTTTTCCTCGGGTTTTCGAGTTTGAGGCCTTGGGGTTGCAGTTGGGCATGTTCGTGCTTGCTCGCTGGTTTGTTGCTTGTTGTTTTCTTTTGTTTACTTCGGCTTTGTAGGGTTGGGGTCCTACACCGACAATTGGAGATTTTTTAATTTTTTTTTCACTTTGCGGTGTTCAGGTCTTGCACCCACGAGTGGACCTGCGGTTCTGTCGTTTTCCATGTCTGGCAAAGTCGATATCTGTCTCCTGTTACGTTCCCGCCTATCCTGCAGTTAAATTCTTTTTCCTGGTTCTGGACCATACCTACATGTCTTTTTAAAATGTTCTTGTAGAAGAAAAGGATACTGACATGGTTCTACCAAGAGTGGTGTTCCGTGGATTGCAAATTGCAGTATTCAGTTTCTATGTTGTTTGGCGTGCAACATTGCTAGTACAATCAATGTGTTCTAAAATGCATCACACCATTTACATTTGGACAAAACCATTATCATTCTAGGATACTTCAATGTTGACATGATACAAAATAGTGGCATAAGAAATGATTGGACAACTACATGTCCAACTACAATGTTCGTTGTCTTTTTGTTAAGACAAAGCATGTGCATAATGCACTTTTTAACCATATATGGTGAAATGTGCCCATATCACAATACAACCTCTTTATCCTCTACACATACTGGTGTGACCATGATACAATTTGTCTTGTACTTGAAATATGGTATGTACACCAAATATACTGAAAAATTATATTTCCATGTGTTGAAGCATGTCTGGATACTTTGCCACATAAAACCAAAATCATTTAGCTATGGGCATTCAATTTCTTAATAATTTGTGGCTTGTAATATATTTTGGGCAGGAAAAAACTTTATCTAATTACAACCATGGATGGATAAAAACAAAGTTTCATGTTTCTAACTGACTTCTATTCTATTAGTTCATTCTCATTTAGTGTATGTAAATATTATTTTTTCTCCGTTACATACCATCTTCCATTCATGTTCATTGTATTTTGTGCGTTCCCATATTCAAACAAACATAATAGCTAGAGAAAACAAAGGAGTCTTAGCTGCAGCGGTTGAAGAGGAGATACAAAGGTACATGCTTGTACTGTTATTTCATATTCCATTGTTTTGTATTTCATTTAATGTTTGTATATGTGTTCACCTAATTTATTGTATGTAGATATTACGTACCTTCCTACATAATAACTTATATTCATGTCCTTTGTATTTCCTGTGCTGCTACAT
>SNQJ01S0248624.1:0-12986 GCA_010110895.2 Picea sitchensis
ATAAGTGTAAATTACAGCCACATAAACACGCCAAGCCATGGTTGGTACAGTTAGCCACTGGCACCAAAAGAAAGGTAGCGGAGGTCATACTAGCTTGCCAATTCACTATGGGTGAATTCCCCACCCAAGCAACCCTTAACATATTACCCCTAGGATCGTATGACCTGTTGATTGGTATGGACTGGCTAGCCACATATAAAGCTAGACTACACTGTTACCATAAAACCTTAGAATGTGTAAGTGAAGAAGGAAGAAGGATAACCCTTCAAGGGATCCAAAAACCTGTCTCGGTGAGGCGAATATCATCTCTTCAAATGAGAAAGTATTTCAGAAAGGGATGTCCACTATATGCGATACAGGTGTTGGAATCAGTGGAAGATGACAAACCAAGCCTCGAAGACCACCCCACACTAAGAGAATATAGAGATGTATTTTCGGAAGAGGTACCGGGTTTACCTCCGAGAAGGGACATTGACTTCTTGATAGAACTTGCACCAGGAGCAGTGCTCGTGTCTAGGACACCCTATAGGATGAGCACACCCGATCTAGTTGAGCTTAAATTACAACTAAAAGAAATGATGGACAAAGGCTATATCCGGCCCAGCATTTCCCCATGGGGAGAACCAGTTCTATTTGTGAAGAAGAAAGATGGTACCCTCCGACTGTGCATAGATTATAGACAGCTCAATAAGGTAACCAT
The DNA here is from genome assembly GCA_010110895.2 of Picea sitchensis. Lineage (NCBI taxonomy): Eukaryota > Viridiplantae > Streptophyta > Pinopsida > Pinales > Pinaceae > Picea > Picea sitchensis. The sequence goes on from SNQJ01S0248624.1 coordinate 701, forward strand.
AAATAACAAGTACCCCTTACCCAGGATCAATGACATGTTTGATCAATTGGAAGGTGCTTCCATCTTCTCAAAGATTGACTTGAGATCTGGATACCATCAAGTCTGAATCAAGGGTGAAGACATCCACAAAACTGCCTTCAAGACAAGATATGGTCACTATGAGTTTGTGGTAGTACCATTTGGATTAACCAATGCCCCTGCCACTTTTATGTGCTTGATGAAGAATGTGCTCATCAAATTCCTAGACAAATTTGTACTGGTTTTTATTGACGATATATTAATTTACTCCAAGAATAGAGAGGAACATGAGGAACATCTTAGACTTGTGCTTCAAGTGCTAAGAGAACATCATCTCTATGCCAAATTTAGCAAGTGAGACTTTTTACAGAATAAAATACATTACTTGGGCCATGTCATATCTGAAAAAGGAGTAGCAGTAGACCCTGACAAAATCCAGTCTATCATGGAATGGCCTACCCCAAAGGACGTTTCGGATATTAGATCCTTTATGGGCTTAGCAGGATACTATAGGAGATTTATAAAAGGATTCTCCAAGATTGGTTTTCCAATCACTGCCCTCCAAAAGAAGGGAGATAAATTCAAGTGGACACAAGAATGTGAAGAAAGATTTCAATCCTTGAAACACCTTCTGACCCATGCACCCGTGTTGAAGATCGTTGATCACGAAAACGACTTCCTCATGTGCACATATGCGTGTAAGGAAGGGCTCGGGGAAGTCCTTATGCAAGAAGGAAGTGTAGTTTGCTATGAATCCTGAAAATTGAATGAGCACGAAGCCAACTATGTGACCCATGATCTAGGGTTGGCTGCCATAGTGCATGCCTTGAAAATGTGGAGGCATTACCTCCTAGGAAGGAAATTTGTACTCGTGACAGACCACTGTGGATTGCGACATCTGTTTGACCAACCAAAACTCAATGCTAGACAAGCTAGGTGGATGGCCCTTCTTAGTGAGTTTGATTTTGAAATCAAACATATCAAGGAAAAGGAAAATAGGGTGGACGATGCCCTTAGCAGAAGTATGAAAACAATTTATCTGGCAGTGGTGAGCACCTGCGAGACCAACATCAGGGAAAGAATTAAGAATGCACAAGAAGCAGACACATTCTTCCAGACTGTGACCTCGTACCTGAGGCAAGAACCCAAGGGGATAAAGTATGAAGGCTACCAGATGATAGATGGAGGCCTGCTAACTTACAGAAACAGATTGTATATTCCAGATTGTGACGACTTGAAGAGGTTCATAATGGATGAACTACATAAAATACCATATACTGGTCATCCAGGATACCAAAAGATGATCACGGCCACCAGGAAACAATTCTATTGGCCTGGATTGAAGAAAGACATAGCTGAGTACTTAGCCAAATGCATAGAATTCCAACAGGTTAAAGCAGAACATCGACACCCAGCAAGATTATTACAACCTCTACCAATCCCTGAATGAAAATGGGAAACCATTTTCATGGATTTCATCACCGGATTACCAACACCGACCAAACATAATGACACCATCATGGTAGTGGTGGATAAACTGAGAAAGTCCGCTCATTTTATCCCCATCAAGTCGACCTGCAAGGCAATAGATATCGCCAACATATTCATGAAGGAGATATTCAGACTACATGGTATACCTAAAGAGATCGTGTCTGACAGAGACACGAAATTTACTTCCAACTTTTGTAAATCCTTGATGGTTGGTCTGGAGACCAAATTACTGTTTAGCACAGCCTATCATCCTCAAACCGATGGACAGACGGAAATAGTGAACCAAATATTAGAGGACATGCTAAGGATGCATGTAATGGATCAACCCAAAAAGTGGGAAGATTACCTGCCACTGGTGGAATTCGCCTACAACAATGGCTACCAAGAATCCTTGAAGATGAGCCCTTTCGAAGTCCTCTATGGTAGACCATGCAACACTCCAGTCAGTTGGATTAATCCTGTGAACAAATTTACTATTGGACCCGACATGTTGAAAGAAATGGAACAACAAGTGACTCAAATAAAACAAAATCTAAAGGTCGCTCAGAACAGACAGAAAAGTTACGTCGACCGAGAGAGAACTCTAAAAGAATTCAAGACGGGAGACCACGTATATCTCAGAGTTAGGCCCGGAAAGAGTTCCCTGAAGATGGGAGCTTGTGCCAAGTTGGCACCTCGATATTTTGGACCTTTGAAGTTCTAGATAGTGTGGGACCTGTAGCCTATAGGCTAGAACTTCCTCCCACAGTAAAAGCACATATTGAAGAAATATGTACATGATTCTAATCATATAATTGACTGGTCTGTGATCCAGGTGGAACCGGAGGGAGAATACCTGCCAGAACCTCAATGCATACTGGACAGAAAGGAAACCCCACTCAGGAACCGAACCATTGCACAGGTCAAGGTGTAGTGGAAACATTTTGGCTCAGATGAGGCTACGTGGGAAATGGAAGATGCCATGAAACAGGCATATCCGATTTTGTTTACTTCTGTACATACACATCATGTTGATAGATAGAACATCAAGGACAATGTTCCTTTAAGGGGGAGGGAATTGTAACACCCTGTTTCCCCCAGTCTGTAAAAATAACTATATTGGCCAAGAACTATGGCAAACTCAAAGATCTGAATGTTTAATTTGACGGACCTTTGTATAAAAGGTCGATGAATGTAAATTATGTTATGAATACGAGTTGCATGACTGCTGGGAGGGGATGTGCTAAAAGAGACCACGATGGCTAATGAGAGGTGGTGGAAGCGACCTGGAATGGTTGCGTTAACTTCCACCGAACCAATATTGTACTGGTTTTTACTTGCTCAAAGACCAAAGAAACTCTCTGACCCTGGAATGAATTACCCGCCAGGATGGTAGGTGGGGAGGCTCCTCAAGAGTTAATGAGGGGGATGGGGGTGAACCCCCCATCTGTAGAAGCTCTCAGACCTTACCACGGACGGGAGAATTCACGCCACACCCAATCTTGCAGAAAAAGGCAAGAAAGGAAGTGTGGGGAACAGGAAGAGAGAACACGCGCGATAGGGATCACGGAAGAGAATCGGGAGGAACTCTAGAAATACAGGGAGTTCTGAATAGAGGAGAAGGAGAGTAACCTTCATCCTTGACTTCCGTTGAGCTGGAAGTAGGAGACTAAATCTCAAACATCGTGGTCTAGCTCGGGGGTGGCTAGTGGTAAATCCGTTTGGAGTCACTGAGCCTATGGTTGAGTGGAAACGAGCACCCCTCTCAGCAGTCGCGTCACGCCTGGTATTTCTGATAAGTGTTTATGTCTTGTATTCTGAATTGAATATCCTGGATGCATACTCATGTTTATACTCTCATAAATGGTTTATGTATAGAAGTGATTGCCTTGTGTTTTGATTGGGAATAATGGATGCATGTTTATACTTATATGACCATAATTGGTTTATGTGTAGAATGAATAAGTTCAGAATACGAGTCCATTCTCTTGAGAATTGTCCCATCTACTTGACTCGCGCTCTGTCCTTGTTTAATTTCTCGAAGGCACCTTTTTTCGGGAAGTTTCCTCGCATTCCAGATCCGGAGTGAGTTCCTTGAAAAGACTACCATTATAGTAAACCCACGAGTTTACTTTACCCCTGTCACAGAGTTCATAGCTCGACGAATTAGGAATTCTTTTCAGTCAAGTCACCAATCCTAGGGATAATTACCCAAGGATCATCTGAAGGACCAGATGACCTGTGTCTGGAAACCTTGTACAAGATAGAGTAGTTCTCTCAGGTTTCGAAGTCATGGGAGTCCAAAGCCTTGAGAGGTTGAACCTCGTGAATCAAGCTCAGAAAGGATAGCGAGTCCCATTTATCGAAAGAGAATACCCCATCGTTTGGTAGATGAATAGTCGGAATCCTTTCGGAAATACCCCAGACTTGTCAAGACCGATGGATCTAGAGGAGGAGAACAGGTGTTAATACCTCGACCCCTTCAGCCTTCGCAAGTAGCGATGGGATCCAGGACCATAGATCCAAGGATCTGTCAGATCTCTATTGACCGTCGATATTAACCTTTGCATAGGCAGGAGAGTGGACTCGACGAAGTCCTGAAAGTCCCGAAGTATTCGGAACCTTCCATCGGCACAGGACACATGGCAGTTGGGTAGCATTTCACGAAATCATGACGTGATCGTGGTCATTGATCCATGAGTGATCTGGACCATCGGTTTAGTAAGAATAAGTTTCAGCATTTCGGCACCTGGGAAACCAAAGGGCAAGACCCCTCGTCTTCGCAAGTCGCGAAATCCTAGTATACGAAACCCCAACGCGCTCTGTGGACGAGTCGGTTTAGTGTGAACAAGTTTCGGCGTTTCGGCACCTGGGAAACCAAAGGGAAAGACCCCTCATCTTTGCAAGTCGCGAAATCCCAGTAAACGAAACCCCGAATCGGTTTAGCATGAATAAGTTTCGGTGTTTCGGCACCCGAGAAACCAAAGGGAAAGACCCCTCGTCTTCGCAAGTCACGAAATCCCGGTATACGAAACCCTAACGCGCTCTGTGGATGAGCCCTGGGTCATAGGATAGGGTCATGTGGTAGAAGGAGGAGATAGGCACTAGCAGTTAATCAAGGGTCTAAACTCGGGAATCGACATTTCGAGTCCCAAAAGAATCTGGACCATCCATTTGTAGAGGACATGTGGGGAAGATCTAAAGTCATCAGGGTTCTGGAGATCGTTGAAATAGGAGTAAATACCTCGCCAAAATCTTGAAAGGTAGAATGCCAGGATTTAATCCGGGTCGTTGATCAAGTCGACGATCTGGATCGTAGATCCGGATGATACTGGGCTTTCGGGTTTCGGGGATTGAAGGAACAAGGGTTCCTTGCAACAGGAATCTCAAAAGTCGAGTTCTAGTAGCGTCATTTGGTGTTAGGGTGTGTTCACTGAGGTGATCACATGGAGTAGGAAAAAGGGGAGCCAAGCAGCTCGTTAACCTCATTTCGGGTTTCGGCATTTCCAGGGACAGGGAGCCAGGGAGAGCTCGCACACAAAAATCATGAAACGTGAAAGATGGATGCGCCTTTTTGGTAAGGCCTGTGGTCATAGACAATGATCACATGGAGGAGGATAAAAGAAGGGATGGTATGCACTAGGCCCTTTAGAAATTCGGGGATTCTGTCCCTCAAAGAAAAGACGAAAAATCTAGGTTGTCATAGTGGGTGTGTGACAATAAACTATTTTTATATTGATATATGAAAACTAAATATAACAAAATTGATATTAATAAATGAATGTTTTGTAGTAATATATACATATTCTAGAAAAACATTTTTAGGAATATTACTTTTTGAATGATTATTTTTTGTTGTTGTATGTTTTTCTATTGCAAGTCTGACAGGTCTCATTGACCATTGTTATGGAAACACTTCCTGTAGTTTAGATGTATCTGGTTCTTAGAATCATTGGATATATTTATGTATTGTAAGTGGAAAGTACGTCTATACGTTCGTTCCACTATATCCCTCATAGTTTTGTAAAAAAAAAATCCCCATTTCATTAACCTCCAACATCACTCCATATGAGCTAAGGACCAATTCATTATCATTTACATCTTCTATAATTTTTATTTTCTTAGGACGGCATTACGTTCCTCTGGTGTTGGTCCTTGTAGAACATTAAACATATTTGAATTAATAGAATGTTTGAAACATGTTATCTAATATTCTTAAGTATATTATTAATGAAAATTAAAAAAATAACTCATATTGAATAGTATTTTTTCATTCACCTGATTCATCCTTTTGCAATTTTTCCATCAATATTTTACACCCTTCTGCACTTAGATCACATGAAACACACTAACCAAGCTTCCTCATTTTGTGGCTCTGCATGACACACACTAACCAATACATATTAGTTAAACTTACATATAGTTCAAACATATTAATTTTGTATAGAATTACAAAGAACTTGTTTTTTTTTTTGTTTTTTTGATGTGTTATCATTGTGTTGATCAAATTTTTGTTACTTGAACTATTCTCACACATATGTTTTTATCAATATACAACCTGCACCATTCAATACAGAAGCTATTAAATATATTTTATAAATAAATCACATAATTTTCAGCTAAAAAATAATAATTTGGTTTTTTATGTGCTTTAATAATATGAAAGCACCGGTGTGTTCAATATAGGAAACACACCGACGTGAAAAGATAATTTTTTTTAAAAATACTTTAAATTACAATGGTGTGATATGTATCGATAACAACATTGAGCCTAGACTAAAAAATGAAAACATAAAAATACCATGAACGAAAAAAATAACCGAAAAAATTACACACCGATGAACGGATGTTTTTTTTAATTATGTTACAACATCTTCGGTGCACTTTATCAGTAAGCACACCAGTGCGTTATAGTCAAATCGGTGCATCGATAACCAAAAACTATTTTTTTTTAAACGTGATAGGGCCGACAGGGTTTGGATTCGATGCAATAAGTGGTTCGCTTGCATCACATATAAAACGCATTATATATAGAAACACAAACCTATTAAATCTAAAATGCCTAAAATGAAAAACCCTAATTGTGAAATGATAGAGGGAGTTAAACCCTAAGGTGAAATTTTGCAGTCACATAAGCAAGAAGAAGCAAGGGTTTAAGGTAAGTATGATTTTTGTTTTCTGAATTTTAACTAAATCTAAATAGGGATGCAAGTTGTAAAAAATATTATTATTAAAATCAACAGTAAAATTTAAAATTTTTACTATGCAAGGTTTTAAGTAAATCACAAAACCCTTCAAATTCTAATCTTTTGAATAATTGTGTTGCTCCAAAAAGGTTTTGAGTGAATCACCATACCCTTCAAATTTTGATCTTCTAAATAATTATGTTGTTCCAAAGTATTTTGTTGCTTCACGGTGCTCCCCAATATGTATCTCTTGCAAATCTCTCCCTTGTAAATTTTGGCAAAATAATGAAATAGTGAATAGCTTAATATTATTTAAAGGACATTATGAAAAGGGTTTTGAGTGAATCACAATACCCTTCAAATTCTGATTTTTGGAATAATTATGTTGTTTCAAAGTATTATGTTGCTCCACAGTGCTCCCTGGTATGTCTCTCTTGCAAATATCTCCACTGTAATTTTTGGTAAAATAATGAAATAGTGAATAATTGCTTACTATTTAAAGGACTTTATGAAATAAGATTTTCGAAAAATAAATTCCCACTCATTTTTCAATTGTAAAAAAACAAAGTCACATTTTTTTAAGTTTTTTGAAACACTGGTGTGTTTATTAATATAATGCATCGGTGTGTTTGTTTATACAAATCGATGGTATGCTAAATATTTTTTCAACATCGATATCATATAATTCTTTTTATTTATTTGAAATCTTGAGAACCGGTGTGATTAGTAATTAAACACACCGATGCTTTATATTGTTATAGATGCACTGATGTGCTTTGTGCCTTAAAAGAGTAAGTGATTACTTACCCTTAAGTGCACTGTTATGCTTTGAAAGTTATCTAAATTTTTATTTGCACATAAAATAGTATATTTATCTTAAATTATCTTTTTAGGATAATGCATCCACATGACTTGCAGTGCTTCATAGTATACATTTTTCACTTAAAGTTGTTTTATTCTTAAAATTTTATTGTTGATTTTGCTCAAATGCAAGGAGAAAAAATTATAATATCAAATGGCCAATTCTTCAAATTCCATCTTGTTCCATATTGTTCAAAGTCCATCGCGGAGTTCTCTCTTTCTATCTCCAGTAAGTTCATATTTTATTTATATTTCGATTATTTAATTGAATTTATCTTTTTATCCATATCAATCTGAATAAAAGTATATCCAAACTTGCAGGATCTTGATTCAGATCGAGTTCAAATGCATAAAATATTCCACCAGTTCAAAAATGTCGGAAGCTCTTATCAGGAGCAACATATCGCAAGCAGTTGGTAGATGAAAATAGACAGTTGCTTTACCCTGTTAATTGTAATATGCCATCTTCTAGCTACAATCCTGGGTCAACGATGGTAATAATTGTTTGGTATAATGTAATTTGGACAAACCAATTGCATTGTTCTTACTAATATCATCGATGTACTAATGTTCAATATTTTTGAAATTGTGATTCTGATGATGAGCGACTTAACTATCATCTTCCATTGCACCCCACTTCAATGTCAAATCGAGAGAAGGTTGCAATAAGAGCACTACTCGGAGAGGAATCATATCAAGAATGGTTGAATCAACCACCTATTCAATTCCCACTACATCCAGATTCACCAATTAGGAATAACTACAACAATAGTAGTTCGTCACAAGTTGGCAATGGATTCAATCAAATAGAGGTTGGTATGGATGATTATTATGGGATACGACTGCCATGGAGAAAATGTTGTTAGATGTATTCCATAACGATGATCTAGGGGATGATGCTCATATCACTGATACCTTTTTCGAAAGCCCGAAAACTGCTTCCACCACCCCTCTCTTTGGACCTAGTCAGTCAAAGTCTACCCAGCTGGGGATAACAATGTTACTGTATAACTTGAAAGCAAATTTTGGCATGTCAAACGCATGTTTCTCGGCAATATTGAGGTAGTTTACCACTAACTCCCTTATATTTTGAGAATTCTTGTCACACAATCAACATTAAAAATGGTCGATTTTATGAACGTTAAATGGCATTGTAAATTTATATTGCCCACTAATTGCATGTTATTCAAAAATAAGGTTCTTCCAAGTGATAATGTCTTTCCCGATAGCTGGGAAGAGGCATTTAGCAGATGTTGAAAATGTTGGGTGTTGAGTAGATATCATATCATGCATGTTTGAATGATTGTATTCTATATAGAGGAGAATATGCAGACAGAGAAATATGTCTTAAATGTGGGCATGAAAGGTACCATAAATCAAATAAAAAGGGTAAATCGCATGGTCCTCCTCATAATATATCGAGGCACATGCCTATAATCCCAAGTATTCAAAGGATATTTCGTTTCAAATAAATATCTATGTTGCAGGGATGGCATGCCTCGCACAGAAGTGAGTCAGGAGTTATGTGAATCCCAACAGATTCAATAGCCATGAAGCATATAGAGGATACATTGCCCAAAAAATTCAAGGATGAAATATGAAGTCTACGACTCAGCATAGCCATGGATGGGGTCAACCCATATTCCCTCCAAAACACCAACTATTATGTTTGTCTTGTATTAGTGATCAATAACAATATCCCCCCATGGTTTTCCATGAAGAATGAACATCTTATGTTGGCTCTTATAGTCCCTGGTAGAAGAAAAGTGAAGAATATGGATGTCTACCTACAACCATTGGTAGATGAATTGAAGGAATTATGGGAAGGGATATATGTATATGATGTATCAAGATCCATCGCAACAAAGAGGAGTTTTATGTTGTATGGCATATGTTCTTACACCACACTTGATTATCTAGGATTAGGAGTTTGCGCTGGTAAATTACATAATTATTTATTTATTTATATACGTAACAATATTTTTTGGCATATTTAATTCGTTGTGATTGTTTTGATATTCAACGCTAACATGCTATGTATATGTTCATAATTTCACAGGTCTTGCAAGAAAAGGGTATCATGGATGTGAATGTTGTGGACCTTCTTTGAAGGCTAGGTGGTCCAACCACCTACGAAATCTAGTGTACGATTTTTCCATGGTATTCCTCCCAGAACAACACCTTTACAGAAGAGCAACATCCACTTTCAATGGTAAACTAGAGAGAACCCAAAGGCCTGCAATAATGACGCAAACGGAATGTCTTAGAGCATATGAAAGAGAGAAGGAGAAGGAGATTACAGAAATGTTTGATTGAAATGGGGAGACTATGTTCGATGATCCAGAATTATTCAGCACCTATGTTGAGAAATTCTCCATTATGATGAAAAGAAAATGTCTTTTATGAGCTCTCATATTGGGAGCATCTTAAGATTGCCCACTTACTAGATCACATGCATATATCTAAAAATGTTTCATCTTATTTATGGAGGAACATATCATCAAAAGAAAGTGACACATCGGTTGTTAGGAGAGATCTTATTTCTTCAAAAACTAAAAAGAAACATAGGCCAAGACAAGAAAGTAGAGGAGAGTTTGGTCCCTCTTGGTCTTTCAAAGAAGGTGATGTCCCATGGATTTTGAAGAAAGATGATCTTTCTTCGGCAAAGAAAGTTATATTGGGTGTGAAGGTTCCTTCTTTATATGGATCTTCACTACGGTGCAACTTCACTGTGGAAGACCATTTTTCGAGGTTGAAATCACATGACCATTTGAATCTTCTAAGAGTATGTATGTCAACAAAATGATTTTACTATTTGTTTTAATTTTTATGCCATGGAATAAAACATAATTAACTTTGTATGTGTTTACTTTGTAGTGTCATTATCCTCTTCTCATGCATGGGTGTGTGAACCATGACTTCCCCCAAGACATACGACGTACCATATCTAAATTATCTACATTTGTACGTTGGATCACATCAAAGGAGATTCATATGGTTGTTCCACGATGGTGTCAAGAGATAATTGAGATTGTTTGTATCTTTGAGAAGGATTTACCGACGATTTTCATGGACTTATAGGTTCATCTTCTAATTCACCTAGTAGATGAGCTTGAATTAGTCATAGTGGTCTATTGTCGTTGGATGTTCTTCTTAGAGAGGTACATGAAGAAGTTGAAAGGATTTGTTCGACAAAGGGAAAAACCTAAGGGGTCTATGGCAGAGGGGTATATATCATATGAGTCTTTCTATTATGACAATGAGTACATCAAATAGATCGACAACACACCAAGTGCGGTGATTTGAGACGACGAAAGGGATGAAGAAAAAAGAGAAGGGGAGCTTCTCCAAATGAATGGAAAAAGGCCCTTGATAAAGAGTAAGTGACTTATCGTTTGTCAAATTTATACACAATAACTATTCACATTAAACTTCATAATGTATATTTTGATCTCATACATACTATATGTCGGTTTGATCTCATGAATATATACATCAATGAATTTAGAAATTAATGCCATCAATAAATTCATTCTTTACAATTCGGAGGAAACACAGTTGTGGGTCGCATTGTATGAACAAAAGAGGAGGAAATGGGACAGTAACAGGAAATAATTTAGATGGTTGAATGGTAGAAGCATGCATTATCTTGATCAATTAAAAGAAAATATTCCAATGATATGCACCAACAGTTGGTTTGTGTACAAAGTCAGAGAGAAATACAGTGCATCTGGTCGTTACCCGTGTGTTGAAGAGGATGCACTAAACATAGTTATTGGGTGCAACAACGTGGTAATGATCTCTTTGTGTACATTTTTATCTTCATAATGCACATTTGAATTGTAACATCTATATTTTATATTTTATTGGTCGGGTTATTAGACACATGGCACTGTGATTTTTTCACCTTTTTATAGGTGCATTTGTTCTCATCTATGTGGGAATATGAACATCATTTTCACACAGAGGATGTTGATGATGGACACATGACACAAGACTGTGGAGTGGAATTCGATTTCGACCAATCTAGTCGTGCTAGCCATCGCGATCAAAACCTTATACGGGGGAAGTTAGGATATGTTGGAAAGATACAAGAGATCATTCGAGTGGACTTCTCTTCTTTCTAATGTGTTATTTTTAGGTGCAAGTGGTGGGACACCTTTGATCGGAATAATATAAAGGAATATCATGATAGTGGGATGATATGTATCAACTCTAGAAAGATGTGGGATGAAGCTAAGAAGCCTTATGTTTTCCCAAAACATTGCAACCAAGTTTTGTTTTACCCAAATGTGTTGGATATGGATTGGTGGTTTATATTAAGACACGACCCTAGATCAAAACACATTTTTGAGAACAACAGTGTGATCATGCCAAGCGAGGAAGATAATCAGGGTGATGACAACGGAGAGTGATATGTAAATGTTTTATTTCACCATTTATACTATTGTTGTATCTTTTTGTTATCTTTATTTTGATAATTATATTGTTTTTTATTCATCTTGTGATGGAGGAAATGGAAAGTTAATTATAACACATCTTTGAACAATTTTAGTTGGTTAATAGTTAGGTTGATGCGTAATGTGTTTGTCTTTCAAATTATTTGTGATTGCATGGAACAATTGATTGAAATATAATTTTATATTGTTATTTGAAAATGTTTATATGTCGTTGCATGTTTAATATAAAATTTTAGGAATTATTTTCATGATAAAGTTGTAACAACATGTTCTTAGAAAAAAAATTCCAAA
>SNQJ01S0248625.1:0-12986 GCA_010110895.2 Picea sitchensis
AGGGGGTTTTATGCACATGTTTAATAATATTGATGATGAGATGTGATTGACATTGTTATGATCCCTATGACTTATGAGCCCATGGAGAGCGTATCTATTGATGTGCGGAATCATGCCCGATGGACAGGTACCACATTGGACATGTACACATGGGGAGATGATTAGTTCTTACCTCCATGGGGTTGAGGAGCCCACCAGATGGTTGTTGAGACCCCAGTAGGGGGCAAAGACAGGACAGAGGGGTTTGCACCAGAGAAGAGGAGGACGTTTCACCTAAGCACCCTGGCAGAGCCTTACCTAGGGGGGTTCTGCCCTTTTCATTGGAACGTTGGCCCTTGAAGGCCTAGGACATCACCCAGGATGCCCATGACATCATCCAACACTGTGGACGTTTTGGGAGGCAACTATGGCAGTTTTGGCACGTGTGGCAGGTTGGATAAGCCCAAGGAGGGCTAACGTTTTGCTCCAGGAGGCTGCAGTTGCCCTAGAAAGGCTAACGTCACCCTAGAAGGGGCATGACGTCTCATTTTTGCTTGATTTAGGGTTTGATGATGACATTTAATGTAAAAACCATATTATTATGTATTTTGGCCATGTCAGCCTTTTGGTGACCTAAAATTAAATTAAGGTCAATGCTATTGTATAAATTGAGGGTTTTAAATCTCATTTTCTGAATCGTCTTTCACTCACCACTTGGTGAGGTCTGAAATTTGCGCCCTATTCTAGGGTTTTGGCTGAAATTCTAAGGCACACTTTTTGAAGGAAGCTTGTTTTGGCTATTTTTGGCATTTCTCTTGGGGGAAGGTTTACAACTAGGGTATGGCTATGTGATTTCTTGGTTAAATGTAAGTGAATTTCTGCAACACTTCTTGATTGAATGGTTATGGTGCTATTTACTTGCATTTGTTATTATAATTTGCTGAATTAAAACCCTAGGTGACAAGCACATGCTAAGGTCCTTTTCTCATGTCCCTACCAAGTTAAAGAGCCTTTTTGACTTTGCTGAAGTTAGATAGAGCCTTGCTATAGCAACACTCTAATCCTATTCTTCTAGCCTAGCCATTTTTACTTGTTGTTGAGTTAAGGAAGGAGAAAACGCACTAAGGCCTAGGGTTTCTACACCTTAGTGAGCCATTTTCCCTAGGGTTTGATTGATGAAGCCTTGCCATAACAACACTTCATCATCAAACTCTGTTGTCCTTAGCCATCAGTCAAGCTAGCTGTTTTGTTCTTATCAATGAGTTGAAGAAGGAGGAGAAAGCACTAAGGCCTAGGGTTTCTACACCTTAGTGAGCCTTTCTCCCCTAGGGTTTCATTGTTGAGGCCTTGCTTTAGAAACACCTCAACATTTAACCCTCTTGTCTTCAACCATATCTTTTCTTGCTCAAGCTAGCCGTTTAAATTTGTCTTTTGAGCTAGAGAAGGAGGAAGACGCACTAGGGCCTAGGTCATCTACACCATAGTGAGCTGTCTCCCCTAGGGTTTGACTTGTTGAAGCCTTGCTATAGCAACACTTCAACATCAAAACCTCTTGTCTCTAGCCCTGTTATTATCATCACGACCCTTCAACATTTGTAGCCCTTTTTTGACTCCATTTGCCCTAATAAGGCACTGATCTAAGACCTCCATTGTCTGTGTACGCTTGATCACATACTACTTCTAAACACTCTTGAGCAACCACTAACCCTTCTAACCCTAGCTTAGACTAACATCTACTAACCCTACTGCTGCCATTGTTTATTTATGCTATATTTACATCATTGTAGCATTTATATCTTTACAAGTAATTGAATGATTAGCCAAGGCGTGGCTTCTTAATGTTGATATTGTTACATTGAATGCCAAAGTTTCTTTAGCATTTATTGTGGAGTGATATTGTAATCATTGCTACTGTGTAAACATTGATTTACTTCGTCAATATTATTTCTCAATTGCTTACTATCAGAAAGTCATTGATCATATGAAGTACTAACCAGCAAGTAAGCTTGCACATGTATAGTTTCTTTGTTGCTTTGTTTTGGGCAGGTACACTTCTGGTAACTCTTATCTTTATTGGATATTAAGCTGGACTTTCTGATCGGTGGTGACTTGTGAGGGGGAATATTTACTTAGCCATAAGCCTTTTGTCTTCTCAAACCCCAGGTCACCGGGGACGTCTCCCCTGGGCCTTACCTCCCTAAACATAAAGAACCTTCCCATTGAAGTGACATTGGTGGGATTGGTTCAGTTATGCCAGTTTGACCTCCTCGCATCCGTCTATTATCTTGACTACAAACTGCGTGATAACATTTTGGCCCCGTTGCCGGGGAGCACTGAGTCAATTCTCCTCAAGACGACACTTTTTGGTAAGCCTTGCCTCTAGAGTCTTTATCTTACAAGCTTACCTGGTGACTCCACTTAGGGTGTTTTCCCTTATCTTTTGATAGTTTCAAGAAAATTATCTGGCGACTCGACTGATGACAAAGCCAACTATGACTTCACAATGGGATCCGGGAAACTACAAGCTTTTAGACATGAGTGAAATCCCAGGATACCCTAGACAAATGCCCTCGAAGTATGAAAAATGGCTCCCTAGATTCACTAGCATTGACGGAGAAAGACTCGACTATCACATGAACAACTTTTGGGCTTTCTTTCAGCTCCACCCTGTCAGTGACGATGCTGAAGACTTGGTAATGAAACTCCTCTCTGCCACTCTGCATGGAAATGCTTAAATATGGTATGATAATCTTCCAGCCACTCGCATCACATCTATGGACCAGTTAGAAGAAACCTTTCTCATGAGTTGGGGCATGAAATTGGAAGATATCCAATTCTTACTTAAAGGACTCGAATACGTAAGACAAACAGAGGATGAGACTGTCAGGGATTTCGGGGTTAGGTTTCAGATGTTGCTATACCAGATTCCTAAATCCATTGTCCTGAAGACAAGTACCTAGTGTATCTCTATACCAATGCGCTTCTAGGGCATTTGAGCTTCCTGCTAAATACAAAGGGTCCAAAAACACTCGCGGAAGCTCACAACATGGCCATGCGAATCGTGGTAAATCTCTCCTTGTCAAAAGGTAAACACTTTTCCTCTCTATGGACCAAAATCAATGAAGATACTTCAGACGCTCTCAGTTTGAAAAAACTAGTTTCCCTTGAAACCTTCACTGTTGTTTCACAAGAAAGAAGGGAACAAGTTTTTAACCAGCAGAATGAAGACATGGTTGAGGAGCTGGAGCCTGAGCAAATTGATGAAGTATCAACCTGTGCTCCTACCTATGATAAAGCCATCCACAAACCTTTCCTCCCTGCACAACAACAAGACAATGAGGTTAGTTTCTTTCCTTTTCAGGATGTTGACGATACCTTATTCGATGATTCAGAGAGTGAAGGAGGAATGGAATCCCTGAAAGAAGTAGATCTTCCCTGCTGTATAATTGAAGATGAAGAGGCAGTTCATGAGGATGAAACAATAATGCTCCTGCACAAGAAGAAACAGTAAGTTACCCCCCTCCCCAAGATTTTGATGATGCTCTACTTTATGATAGGGGAGATAGGGAGGAGATAAATGAGTCCTTGAAAACTTCAAATCCTGCATGTTATGATACAGATAGTGACATGGTTGATAACATTGATGAGTTCATACATGTTGGGGGACGTAGGTGGGATGTAGTTGGTTATGATTTGGATCCCATCTATGACATTGAAAGTCATTTCCAAGTGTTTCCTTTACAATTATCACAATAGGTTACTCTTGACCAGTGGCAACAAGGAGATGATATTTTTACCCATACTTTTCAAACACTCAAGGACCTTGTTTTCATGATGATTTTCAGTCTTCCCTTGAGGGTTTTGATGAGTACTCCTCTGAGCACTTGGATTCTTTCCATGAAGATGATTATCAACCACCGTTGAGCTCAGGTCTTCATAGGAGTAAGGACCTTCGTTGCTTAAAGAAGGGTCCTTGTCACTACTCTCCCCAACCACCTCCGATTACTTTACTTCGTTGTGTCTCTAGAGGTGTAGTTGGGAAGTATGTCTTTGATTTTGAGTTTCCTCTAGGGAAAACCCTAGAGTCTAAGGGTTGGTTGAATACTATAAGTTTGAGTCTGTTATCTCAGTTTTTCGACTTTCCCTTGAAAGTTTGCCAGTCTTCTATTAGATCCTTGTTGATCCCTCCCAGGGCTTTGGATTTTGGGAATGTCCTAGGTAGCCAGCTTGCAGACCTTTTGAGTCAATTTTTGAACCTTTGACTTTTCATGATCCTTTCCTGAAGTGGATTAGGCACTTTCCTCAGAGATTGACTTCGCATGATTTTATCCCTCCCAACCACCGTCATGAGTTAGACTTTATGGTTTCCGATGATATAATACACTTTCTAACCCATGTTATTTTTGTGCTTGATTTATCACTGTTTTGGTTTATGATGAAGCACAAAGGCAGGTATGGTGGGGCATTGCTGGATTGGTTTCATTGGTTGTTTGAGTACACCTAACATCCAACCAACAGGTAAGTACAGGTAAGTAGGCATTTTCATTCATTGTATTATACCATCTGCATTGCATGTTAGAATAGTTTTCTTTTACACTTATACGTATGGTTGCTTTTGTTTTAGTTTTATATATATATATATATGAAGTGGGGTGATACCACCACCCCAAATGATTACTAATAATTGCTATTGAGATCAAGCAGGTTACAGGTTATGCCAGAGATGCTGAGGTTCTCATGTGCTCTACGGTGAGCACATGTCCTCGAGTTGGAGCCAGATGTTATCCCCCACTTTTAGGGATAAATAGGAGATCATGTCTTGAGGCCCATAGGTCCTAGACATGGAGTACCGAGAGCCAGATCGACTTGAGCATGGCCCTGGAGGGCCCATATTTTCACCCTTTCAATGCCTCCACTTTGTCAGCAACAACATCCATTACCTTCGGCCTGATCCTGTATCAGAGATGGTTCTTGCTCCATGAGGTAATGAGTCCGGGTATCATGGTATGTGTCACTCTGATCCTCAAGACCTTTGAATATGTGCATTTAATTCCTTTTGTTTCTAACAAATGCTTGGATCTTATACTTGTCCACTTGATCATGTCTGGGGGGAATGACAGGATGCCCTAGTAAGCCTGTGCCCATAGGTTTTGAGTTGCCACTGGGGGGATTTCTGAAAAGTCATCGTCCGCTCCCATCATATTGCCACTTTTTCATCTTGCTTCCCGCTCATCCACCCGATTACACTGGTCCGGGCATTGGGTTGGCCAATTATTTAAGGGTTGCACCTTGCCTTGTGGGAAGAAGGGGCTAAAGGCCGAGAAGGTAAAAGCAAGATGGCAAAAGATAAAAGCCTAAAAACAAAACCTCGAGATGCTTAGCTCAGGGATCCTCGAGAAAGCAATACAAAGCTTCTCAACAAGAAACAAGAGGGACCCATAAAAATAATAAAACAAGACCTAGTTAGAGGATAGGGGGTCTCATCATGAGCCAACCTATTAGGTCCATGGGTACCTAGCAATATGACACTATTAGTAGTTGGTTAGCATGCCAGGGTAGTGGCTCTTGGTTGCATGGCCAAGAGAAAGGGGGTCTCATCACGAGCCAACCTTCTCATTTCTGTGAAAGTACTTGTGGGTAACACTGCCACCACGCCAGGGCAGTGTCCCCTGATTAGCTTCTTGAAGAAAAAACAATAAAGAATAAAGAATAAAAGGCATGAATGGGCTTGGAAACATTTGCATCCAGGAAAAGTGCACCTCGTCTTCTACAAAGGCACCCACAAGTAAGTCCTGCATTTCCCTGCTTTCATTACACCCCTTGTCAAGACATCCCTATCCACCTCACCCATTTACATGACTTGGATTCAGTCTCTTCTAGAAACATCCCTTTTCCAGTGGACACTAGCCCAATAGGACGCCCTGTCACCTCCTCCAAAATTGTATTGCAGATTTGTATAATGTCTTTGAGCACTTGACTGGGGTAAAGGGTGTGTTATGCACATGTTTAATAATATTGATTATGAGATGTGATTGACATTGCTATGATCCCTGTGACTTATGAGCCCATGGAGGGCGTAGTTGTTGATGTGCAGGATCATGCTCGACGGACAGGTACCACATTGGACAGGTACACATGGGGAGATGATTAGTTCGGACCTCCAAGGGGTTGAAGAGCCCACCAGATGAATGCTGAGACCCTAGCAGGGGGTAGAGACAAGACAAAGGGGTTTGCACCGGAGAAGAGGAGGACGTTCCACAGAGGCACCCTGACAGAGCCTTACCTAGGGGGGGTTGTGCCCTTTTCATTGGAACGTTGGCCCTGGAAGGCCCAGGACATCACCCAGGATGCCCATGACGTCATCCAACATTGTGGACGTTTTGGGAGGTAGCTATGGTAGTTTTGGCACGTGTGGCAGGTTGGAGAAGCCCAAGCAGGGCTAAAGTTTTTCTCCAGGATGCTGCATTTGCCCTAGAAAGGGCTAACGTCACCCTAGAAGGGGCATGACATCTCATTTTTTCTTGATTTAGGGTTTGATTATGACATTGAATGTAAAAACAATATTATTATGTATTTTGGCCATGTCGGCCTTTTGGTGACCTAAAATTAAATTAAGGTCACTGCTATTGTATAAATTGAGGGTTTTAACTCTCATTTTCTGAATCATCTTTCACTCACCACTTGGTGAGGTCTGAAATTTTTGCCCTATTCTAGGGTTTTGGCTGAAATTCTAAGGCACACTTGTTGAAGGAAGCTTGTTTTGGCTATTTTTGGCATTTCTCTTGGTGGAAGGTTTACAACTAGGGTATGGCTATGTGATTTCTTGGTTAAATGTAAGTGAATTTCTGCAACACTTCTTGATTGAATGGTTATGGTACTATTTACTTGCATTTGTTATTATAATTTGGTGAATTAAACCCTTGGTGACAAGCACATGCTAAGGTCCTTGTCTCATGTCCCTACCAAGTTAAAGAGCCTTTTTGACTTTGTTGAAGTTAGATAGAGCCTTGCCATAGCAACACTCTAATCCTATTCTTCTAGCCTAGCCATTTTTACTTGTTGTTGAGTTAAGGAAGGAGAAAATGCACTAAGGCCTAGGGTTTCTACACCTTAGTGAGCCGTTTTTTCTATGGTTTGATTGATGAAGCCTTGCCNTATTTTTGGCATTTCTCTTGGTGGAAGGTTTACAACTAGGGTATGGCTATGTGATTTCTTGGTTAAATGTAAGTGAATTTCTGCAACACTTCTTGATTGAATGGTTATGGTACTATTTACTTGCATTTGTTATTATAATTTGGTGAATTAAACCCTTGGTGACAAGCACATGCTAAGGTCCTTGTCTCATGTCCCTACCAAGTTAAAGAGCCTTTTTGACTTTGTTGAAGTTAGATAGAGCCTTGCCATAGCAACACTCTAATCCTATTCTTCTAGCCTAGCCATTTTTACTTGTTGTTGAGTTAAGGAAGGAGAAAATGCACTAAGGCCTAGGGTTTCTACACCTTAGTGAGCCGTTTTTTCTATGGTTTGATTGATGAAGCCTTGCCATAGCAACACTTCATCATCAAACTCTCTTGTCCTTAGCCATCACTCAAGCTAGCCGTTTTGTTCTTATCAATGAGTTGAAGGAGGAGAAAACACTAAGGCCTAGGGTTTCTACACCTTAGTGAACCTTTCTCCCTTACGGTTTCATTGTTGAGGCCTTGCTTTAGCAACACCTCAACATTTAACCCTCTTCAACCATATCTTTTCTTGCTCAAGCTAGCTGTTTAAATTTGTCTTTTGAGCTAGAGAAGGAGGAATACGCACTAGGGCCTAGGTCATCTACAACATATTGAGTTGTCTCCCCTAGGGTTTGACTTGTTGAAGCCTTGCTATAACAACACTTCAACATCAAAACCTCTTGTCTCTAACCCTGTTATTATCATCACAACCCTTCAACATTTGTAGCCCTTTTTTGACTCCATTTGCCCTAATAAGGTACTGATCTAAGACCTCCATTGTTTGAGTACCCTTGATCACATACTACTTCTAAACACTCTTGAACAACCACCAACCCTTCTAACCCTAGCTTAGACTAACATCTACTAACCCTACTGCTGCCATTGTTTATTTATGCTATATTTACATCATTGCAGCATTTATATCTTTACAAGCAATTGAGTGATTAGCTAAGGTGTTGCTTCTTAATGTTGATATTGTTACATTGAATGCCAAAGTTTCTTTAATATTTATTGCGAAGTGATATTGTAATCATTGCTATTGTGTAAACATTGATTTACTTCGTCAATATTATTGCTCAATTGCTTATTATCAGAAAGTCATTGATCATATGAAGTACTAACCAACAAGTAAACTTGCACATGTATAGTTTCTTTGTTGCTTTGTCTCGGGTAGGTACACTTCTGGTTACTCTTATCTTTATTGGCTATTAAGCCGAACTCTCTGATCGGTGGTGACTTGTGAGGGGGGAATATTTACTTAGCCATAAGCTTTTTGCCTTCTCAAAACCCCAGGTCACCGGGGAAGTCTCCCCTGGGCCTTACTTCCCTAAACAGAAAGAACCTTCCCATTGAGGTGACAGTGGTGGGATTGGTTCAGTTACGCCAGTTTGACCTCCTCTCATCTGTCTATTATCTTGACTACAAACTATGCAATAACACAAATTACAACATCAAATTATTTGTACAAGAACAATTAGTATTTTGCAACAACGATAAATAAAATCACTTAGAAATGTAGTAATTGACCATGAAATCTAAGCCTTCAAGAAGTATAACATTATCCAATTGTTAGAAGATTTTTTGGAGTAGCTTAAGCCACTTGTCAAGGTGTGTATGTAGCAAATTAAAGCAATGTTCAGTGGCTATAGAAAACTTTTGTAACAACAACAAGAAATAATAATTGTTTTCTAGAATTTGAAGATTTTCCAGGTCCTATCAAGCTGCCAACTGGGTTTGTCTTTGACCTTAGGTTGGCTCTAAGTTTCAACTGTCAATGAAGGTTTTGCTGTTGTTTTAGGACAGCCAACAGTTCAGGAACTTCTTGCTGATTTGTTACGGTTACATTTGCAATTTAGGTGCTTTAGCATGTAGTTTTAGTCACCAAGGGTTAGCAGATGCATACCAAAATAAATGTAACACACCTAGAGATCTTTACAGCTGAAAATAAGCAGATCTAAAACACTAACACACATAAAATTCTACACCTGTATTTTTGGTCAACATGACCTTGGATAAACCCCCCCGGGGAAAACCGGTTTGGAATATATGTCTATATATGAGGAGAATAGATGGTTGAATACAACAAGTACAAAATATAGATGAACCTGATACAATAGCAGCTTGATCCAAGCTGAAACACAACTCCAAATGAAGCAGGTGCGCTGTAGGAAGGTGTGCCCCTCATAAATGCTCTCAAATCCACTGAATCTGAGCCAGATGCAAACTGTGAGCTCTGAATGAAAACCCCCCCATAGTACTCTGATACTGGTGTGTGGCCTCCCTTTGAAACTGATCCCACTGCAATCTGACAAGTGTAAGACCTCCCCACTGCTGATGCGCCCTCCTCAACAAGTGCGCCCTCCTCAACAAATAAACAAGGCTCCAAGTTTGATGGATCTCTCCATGAAAGAAAGTGGCCAAGCTAGCCTCACCTAGTGCACCAAAATTCATCTCCAAGCTCTCTCTCAAACTCTCCAAGTGAGCAAATGAGTGAATGAACTCTCCTTTGCCCTTTGCACCCCTCTTGAACCTCCATAAGGAAACATAAGATATGGATGGCTGAGATCATCCCATCTCCCATCTAATCAAAGGTTAAGATCTCTCCAAAAGAATCTCACTCAAAAACCCACTTTGGGTTAAGTTCCCTAAGTTCACTTTATGTCTCTAATTCACCCACAAAGTGAATTAATAGTCATTTTAGGCATAAATGAGAAAATTTCACTTTTGACTTAAATCTCCTAAGTCAATGTGAAATTAGACATAAAGTACAAGGCACAAAGTACATAGTACTTCCCACATGTGTTTAGGAGCTCACAAACACATGTGGAACACCTCCCAAGGTACATAATCTCAACAGAATTAGGGTTAGGAAAGTTAGTAAAATGTTTGAGAGAGAGAGATTATCAATTTTAAATACTACTTTTACCACTAGAATGACTCTAGACTAGTGTTGTTGTCCTCTACGGCTCATGGAGTCACAAATGAGTCACAAATGCATAACCTTGAAGGTTGAGCTAGATGAAATAAGATAGGTTAGGTCTAAATCCTAATGTGCAAACACTTTTGGGCCTTAGGTTCTAGACTTTTGGGAAAAGGGTTCCTAGGGTGCAAACACTCTTGGGCCCTAGGTGCCATTTTTCCTTCTTCTTATTTCACTTAGTTCAAGGATCAAAGACTAGTGTTAAAGCCCTAAAGTGCAAGCACTTTTGAGCCTTGTTATCCCCCATTTCTAGGGATACTATGGAGATGATGTCTCAAGGCCCTCAGATTGCAGACATAGAGTACTGAGAGACAAACCAACAGGCAGAGCTCCACATCACACCACTCATCACCATGAGTTCGATGGTTGCACCATTCACCACACCAGCTTGGCTCACAGAGGACAATAGGTCTTGCTCCATGAGATAACGAGTTCGGTATTGTGGTAAGTGTCATTTTAATAAATGAGCATTTGAATATGTTGCAAAAGGTCTTTCCTTGATTTTGAAAACGTTTGCTTGGAAATTATGCTCCTTGCCTTGTTTCACCTTGGTGGTTGACATTGTGTCCTAGTAAGTGGTCACCCTCGGGGAAAGGTTTGCTACTAGGAGGTCTCCTTAATGAGTTATTGTACCATTCCCGATCATACTTATCACTTTCCATACTTCTTCCCTTTTGGGATTTTCGGGTGCACTGACCCAAGAAGGGATTGTACCTTATTTCATGGGAAGAAGGGGTTGAAGGCCCAGAGGGAAATGTAGCTAGAAAAAGATAAAAGCCAAATCATAACCTTCTAGATGCTC
Source organism: Picea sitchensis (assembly GCA_010110895.2). Lineage (NCBI taxonomy): Eukaryota > Viridiplantae > Streptophyta > Pinopsida > Pinales > Pinaceae > Picea > Picea sitchensis. Next base: position 10,982 of record SNQJ01S0248625.1, read on the forward strand.
GCCCAAAGAGGTCTTGAGAACAATGAAACATTTATCCTAAAAGATTTGAAGACGTGCAAAAGAAAAATCACATTATATAGATGTCCCACTTGTTGAGGTGTGTACACTTACGCGGTGTCCCTTTCTTTTCATGCATATGGCACTCTGTGTACCTCTAGCTTCAAGTGACATTGCGGTACTCTTTTCTTTCCATGTCTTATAGTACCCAATTGTTTTGGACTTTAATTAATTAATGTCAATAAATGGGCTTGGAAAAAGGATGCATTGAAAACGAAGGTGCAACACACCCTCTACAAAGGCACCCATAAATGAGATAATATGAACCCTTGTATGTCATGAACCCCATACCCATAAGTTTTACCCCCCATCCACTTCATACTCTTTACATGAATTAGAGAGGGTCCATCTGGAAAACACTCCTTAACTTGGGGAATGATTCACCCAAAAGGTCACCATGACAACCCTCCCATACCTAAACTTGGCAAGTTGCATAATGTCTTTGAGCAGTTCTTTATTTTGAGAGGGGGGATTTGATGCACATGTTCGGGTGGTTCTTTTATTATCTATGGCTTACTTGACATGATACTTGTGACTTGTGAGCCCTTGGAGGGCAAATTTGCTTGTCTTTGCAGGGCCTTGACAGGTGGAAGACATTTCGTTAAGGCACAAAGTCACTTGGACCTTCACTTGGGGCATGAAGCCCACAGGATGGATGTTGTGCCCCCTCTCCTTGGACAATTGGATGATAGACGTTGCCTTTGGAGGCATGAGAGGACACCTTGGAGAAACAAAGATAGCCCCCTCTTGCCCAACGTTTGACCCTAGAGGGCCAAAACGTCACTTTTAAGGGCATGATGTCACACTTGGGGCTAGGGTTTTGGTGATGGTGGTGATGTTTGACCATGACTGAGGATGTTGTAATGGAGGAAGACCTTTGCACCATGGTGACTAGGCCTTTGGAGGCCCAACGACTTCCTCAACTTGCTCAACGACTTGCCAAAAGTGCCAAAACGTCACCCCTTTCGGGCATGAGTCATCATCTAGGGCTTTTACTTTTTGTTATTTTGAATTTAAATTTGTAAAGGGGCAATTAGAGGAGTTCGGCCTCCCTAATTGTGTTTTACCCTAAAGATAAGTGGACAAACTTTGTGTACATGACCTTGTATAAATAAATGTCATTTCATTTCATTTTAACATAACAATATCACTTGAGAATTACATATACATGGCTGAAATTTTCGCCCCTCTTGGGAAAATCGCATGTCTTTCTCTTTAATGCTATTTGGATGCTAGTTACTTGTCTTGTGGAGCTAAAGTGGTGCACTATCTCTTGGATGCTTGTCTTTTGCTATGGTGATGGAATATACTTGGTAGATAAGGGTTTATCTTACATATCTCTTGGAATTCGTAAGGAATTTCTACATGTTGTTGGTTTTTCTTTATTGTTTCATGGTTGATCTTACCTAAACCCTTGGAGGAGTATAAGGGCATACAACCTCTGTTGATATTATGGTAGCTATGGGAGGTATTTACCTCCACGTGTAAACCTGACGAGAATAGAATACTCCGGGAAGCAAGAAGAAACCCTAATGAGTTGGCTAATAACCCTAGAAGACATGCTGGCTCAAGAAGATAACTTGTATTAGGTTATTAGCCTTCAAGAGAAGAAGTCGGCCAGAAGAAATAATATATACTGAACAGACAGATACCCAGAATGAGAAGTCGGCCCAGGCAGTTAGCCAGAATTACTATAAATACAGGAGGCCAGTCTTCATTCTAGAAGGCAGTCTTAGAATTGCAGAGCAACACTTGTGCGCACTGGAGTGCCCAGTTTTGTGCGCAGGTTTGGAGGAGAGTTGCCATTGCAGCTGCGGCAACTAGCAGATCACGTTTGGCTTGGACTATATCTTGGTTAGGGTTTGGACTATCTGATCAACTCTTGTTGGTGCGCTATCCTTGGGGAAAGGAGCGCTACCCTTTGTTTGGCTATCTAGCCTAGGGTTTG